>MU159073.1:221304-347094 GCA_015888305.1 Antheraea pernyi | reverse complement strand
ATATATATATATCTATGTATGTATGTATATAAAATGTTATTGTATTTTTTTTTTCTTATAAGTGGAAATTTTGGTGGCTTTGTCCTTATGTCAGCTAGTCACATAGGCCACATTTGGTTGTTATTGTTTATTGTAATTATTACGTACGAAGTCGCAACATAACTTTGTACACACGCACGTACACGTAACACAAAAAGTACGAACGGTTGTTAGTTAATAATATATTATAGATTAAACAACAATTTTATTTGTGGATCTTCTCTCGACCTTCTAGTCTCTTATTTAAAAGATCGCTGTCAGAAAGTTAACATACATGGGGTAACCTCTGCGGGATCGCTTGCTAGAATTGGTGTCCCGCAGGGCTCTATTTTAGGGCCGTTTTTGTTCTTAATATACATAAACGATCTACCGCTAGTGGTTAATAACTCTGCTGACATGGTGCTTTTTGCAGACGATACTTCTCTAATATTTAAAGTGAAAAGGATAGATTCAGAGGTCGGGCATCTGAATAATACTTTAAGTGAAATTTGTCATTGGTTTGCGTTAAATAACCTATTGCTAAATGCAGATAAAACGAAATGTATAAGATTTACATTACCCAATGTTAGACAGGTTGATAGTAGAATCAAGATCGAAGGGAATTTAGTAGGGTTAGTTGACAATACTGTATTCTTGGGAATTACATTAGATTCTAAATTACAATGGGGCCCTCACATTAAAAAACTGGCGAGCAGATTAAGTTCCGCTGCATTCGCAATACGTAAGATTCGCCAGCTTACAGATATTGCCACTGCTAGGTTAGTTTACTTCGCTTACTTCCATAGCTTAATGTCTTATGGCATTCTGCTATGGGGTACGGCTGCTGAGGTAGACACGATATTTTTATTACAAAAACGGGCAGTTCGGGCAATATATAATATGGGACCTCGCGAATCATTAAAAACGAAATTCCAGGAATTCGGTATCTTAACTCTGCCCTCCCAATACATTCTTGATAATTTAATGTATGTCCGGAAAAACTTTGAGAAACTGAATTTAGTTAAAGACCGGCATAATCTAAATACTAGAAACTGTAATAAACTGGTGGTCCCATGTTTCAGACTTAGCAAAACCAGTAATAGTTTTTTAGGTAATAGTGTTAGGTTCTACAATAAAGTCCCAAAGCATGTTACCGATTTGCCGGACTGTAAATTTAAGCGCCATGTCAAACGGGTTTTAGTTTCAAAAGGATATTATAGAGTGGATCAGTATGTGAATGATAGTGATGTCTGGAATTGACTCCTCTCTGTGCATCCACTAAAAGCATTGTTGTATAATGTATTAGAAATATATGTTAAAAAAAAATGTACCCGATCGAGTTTCTTGCCGGTTCTTCTCGATGACTGGGTTGTTTTCCGAACCGGTAGTAGTCTTTGACGTTCATAAGTGCCTTATTAGGGCCTAAACTGAATAAAGTATTTTTGATTTGGAATAACGATAACGAATCATAGAATGATGAGAATGATTTTGTTGTTTCCGCTGGATTTCGTAACTGTCATAGATTAACAATTGGGGCGAGATTAGGACATACCGATCATTCTGTTTATCTGACTGTTACCTTTGTCTTCATTAGTTCTATCAATATAATGACTACTTTACACGTCATTGCATCAAGATTTTTTAATTTCATGGGCTCCGTTGATAATAGAGTAATTTAAAATAAATTAGAGTAATTTATTATTACTATAATAAAACTGTAACAAAGCCAAATCTGTAAATAAAATATTTTTTGAAAATTTTGTTCGGGGTTGACTTTCTTATCGATATAGAAGCCAAAAATAATCCTTTTACAATTTTTGTCTGTCTGTCTGTCCCTGTGAAAACGTATCACTCTGAAAGTACTGAACCGATTTTGACGAAATTTGACCCAGTGATAACTAATATTACAAGTTTATATCTAGGATACTTTTTGTCACATAAAACGCAAGGGGTTCTCCAGGATAACGAAAGACAAAAATTTGTTGCTAATGTAACTAGACTTTTTTGCGACACCTTAGTACAAGAGCCAGCTACGTTGGAAGAACGAGAATTTTAGAAAAGCTGGTTCTTCAAACATGATCCAGGATACTTGGTAGTCGGATAACGTTGCGTTTTTTAATGCGCATCACAACTTTACAGGTCAAAATTTTGATTTATAAATAATTTTAGCATTTCTTTTTTTCCGTAACTGTTAAACACTAATAAAAACATAAATTTATGACTGCCAGACAATTTTGTTATTGACAATAATGTGCCCGATGATATTCTTTATTAATAAAATAATTCATTTCAAACCATTTTATTTTTTTCCATTGTAAAGAACATGTTTTATTTTATTAACCATTATGATATTGATATTTCGCCGTAAACAATGAAAAACAACGATAAACGTAGATATATTACTTGGGACTGAAGCCATCTTGAATACATACGTATTTAACAGGCGCTTCCACAATTATCGCTATCTTTATCATACAGCCAGAGTTGCGCTAAACTTAAGCTATAGCTAAGTTATTCTGTACATATTATTTTTAATTTACTCTCTTTTATGTCTAAATCAAATAATATTAAAATTACAGCTATCTTAACATGGTTTGAACATACTTTTTTTATTTACAAAAATAAAAAACATCGAGCACATTATTGTTAATAACAAAAAAAACTGGCAATAATAATTTCATGTTTAGTAGCGTTTCGAAGTTAGTGAAAAACAAAACATTCTAAAATTATTTAAACATCAATATTTTTGCCTGTAAAGGTGCGATATGCACTAATAAACGCAACGTTTACCAGTAGTCAGGAAGCCCGCACGCTGTTCGGAAGAACATAAATATATATAAAAAACTGGCTTATTGAAATTCGCTGTCGAAACTGTTGCTAGCTCTTAGACGAATAGTTACAGGCAAGTGACAGTTGACGCGTCGTGCTCATGTCTTTTTAATATTTATATGTTTCTTCATTACAATGAAGTGTAAAAAAGTTTTAATACAAGTTGAAAATTGTTATGATATCATTCAGTGTTTAATTTATCATTATTTATTTTATGAATATATTTTATCGGTTAATTTACAATTTAACTCTATCAACTTGATATTTTATAATGTAAGCTATACTGACTGTATAGTAAACGTCTACAAAAAAGGGAAAGGAACTTCGTTCCAACTGGGGGTCCATAGACTTCTCAAGCTTTTTTTTTACATTACCGCCAATATATATAGGTTAGTTTTTATTTTAATTGAACCCGGTAGATGATGCTACGAACGGGTTGTAGGCTTATTTTAAAAGATTTCTCACATACCTTCTGGGTATATGTTTGAGCGAGTCCTTTGATAGTTTGGTTTTATAATTAGAAACGGTACGTGTGGCTGCAATCAGGTTTTAGGTTTATTAAAATTTTTCGCGTTTAAAAATTCAATTGAAACCGGAGATAACCGATTAGATGCAGACGAAGTCGCACGAGTCAGTTAGTTTAAAATAAAGACACAGAGTAAAATTTTGTTGGCATGATCTGAATATTTTTGTATGACATTCGTTGTACAATGAAAATAATTAACGCTGATAGATTTATTAAATTTTCTTACCTGTAATCTTGTTGTCTAAAACCATTGTTTTGAGTATACTAGTAGTAGTATGCTCCGACTCCGCTACAAAGATTTGAATATACGTCTATCGAAATATACTTTATTTTGGTAATTAATTTGGTGACAGAAATAGTTAATAATTCCATATTAATACACAGACAATTAATTTTATTTATTAATTATATATATTTAATTTCAGGTCGGAGGAACATACACAAAACCTGTGATTTTCCCTCCACAAGTATCGATAGGTGCTTTAGGCAAAATACAGGTAAATAAAAAATGCTATGATTTGCAATATTGGGTTACGTCTCTGCCAACACCACGTTCTTCACGTTCACGTTCGTTCAACAACACGACAGTTCCAGTAATAATACATATACTAACTTATTATTGCATCTTTGCAATATTGAAGTAACGATTTATGTAGTAATAGCAGTCTTTAACCGACTTCGAAAAAGGAGGAGGTTACTACGTTCGGTTGTGTGTATTTAATAGAACGTTGAAGGAATATCGCGGTTGAATACTACAATAAAAGATAATTTTCGCTAGAGGAAAATACTGTAATGAAACTACACAGCATGACTGGGCATTTTATAATACATAGCTATATAGCTCCGCGAAGATGTACATCCATAACTCCACCTTGAAGGCTAGCTTGTCATTATATTCATTCACATAATCAATTACGTGGCATTTACTAATGTATTAATTTGAACCCGACATTAAATAACGCTATAATAAAGAACTAGAATATATTGCGAATTCTGTATAATTTTAGGTGCTACCGAGATTCGACGCAGAAGGTAACGTGGTAAAGGCCCATATTCTAACAGCGAGCTGGTCCGCTGATCACCGAGTTGTCGACGGTGTTACTATGGCAAGATTCTCGAATTATCTAAAAACATACCTTGAAAATCCGTACAGTCTATTGTTGGATTTATAGAAAAAATTAATAAATTATAATTGTTATCTTTTATTAATGAAAGATATTTTTTTATGTTTTTAAATAAATAAAACTCTTTTGACGAAATCGTTTCGGTATTTTATTTCTTTAAAAAATATTTATTTTAAACGAGATTTTAGTATATTAAAAAAAAACTGTTTTTTGTACATACATGAGTAAAAAAATTTGTGTATATAATGATATACATTAGAATAAAGGAATATTAACGTCGCAACACTTCGAAACGTGTAACTTTAAAATAGGCTATAGTCCATTCAGGGATACAATGTGGAGTGTATTCACGATGAAACCTAGCGAAAATTTCAGTAAAAATTAAGGTATCTATGTTGTTGATTGGTAACCATTTCAAAGCTAAAAACGTCATGTCCACGTCACAGTACTTCTTATCTGCAAAATATTAAATCAAAATTTTCTTTTAATAAGTTTATTACCTTATCATTTTTCTAAAGGAAATCAGTGCACAATCACATTGCGAAAACTAGATAAGAACTATAATGCGATAATTTAATATAATCTTATATTGTGTTGGTACTGATATATTAGGTCTTTACCAATGAAATTGCCGTTTTGTATGAAAAAATTTAAACGATGTTTTTTCATGTATTTTTTATTTGTATTAATCGAAGTAATCACCCATGAAATCAATGCATCTTTGCCAACGCAGTGGCAGTTTATTGATGTCCTTCTTAAAGAAATCAGCTGGACGGGAGGGAGGCAACAAATTCTTTAAAGGCATTGTGTACTGCCTCTCGGGTATTGAATTTTTTTCCCGCCAAGGAGATAAATTCTGGAAAAAGTAGTAGTCTGTAGGCGCAAGGTCTGGTGAGTAGGGCGGATGACGGAGAACTTCCAACCACAGTTCTTGCAACTTGGAGACCGTCTGCTGTGCAGTATGAGGTCACGCGTTGTCGTGCAGGAGCAGCAGAGACGAGCGATTGACCAATGCTGGTTGGAGATGTGCCAGCTTCTCCATAATTGTGTTCAGTTCTTCTCAGTACACATCTGCAGTAATTCTCACTCCGTTTGGTAAGAAGCTGTGATGAATCACACCGGCGCTAGACCACCAAACAGAGGCCATCACTTTTCTAGGGGTAAGTTTTCGTTTAGGGCATTGTTTAGGTGCTGAACCAGGATCCAACTAACTTGCTGAGCGCTTGCGGTTATCAAACAGAATCTATTTTTCATCGCAGGTAACAATGCGGTTCAAAATTCCTTCATTTTTGTGTCTGTTGAGCAGTGCAAGGCACGTCTCGACGCGTACTTCGCGCTGGCGATCATGGAGTTCGTGGGGTACCCATTTGTCAAGCTTTTTTACCTTGCCTATTTGATGCAAATGGACCAATATTGTTTTGACGCTAACGTCGAAAGCTGCTGCTAATTCAGCCGTAGATTGTGTATCATATGCTTCCACAATCGCCTTTACTTCGTCATTGTCGACCAAAGTCTTCGGACGACCGCGAGGTTCATTTTTCAGGTCGAAATTCCCAGAACGGAAGCGAGCAAACTAATAACAGGTGGTGCGTTGGTTTGTTGTGTTAGCTCCGTAAACGTCGTTGATGTTGCGTGCTGCTTATGCCGCGTTGCTGCCACGACGGTACTCATATTCCATAATTACTCGAATTTTTAACGTATCCATGATGACAAAAAAGATTGAAATGCTATGAAAATGTAACACTAATCAATAAACAAATGACTACATTTGGCAAAAGAATTCCATGTTTTTAAAATAAAATAAATTTGAAATTAGAACTCTTAGCCAAACAAAAATTATTTTGATTTGATGTGGCCAGTACTGCAGAACGGCAATTTCATAGGTAAAGATCTATTACTTTTATTGAATTTAATAGACATTCCTTTATTCAGAACACATTATCATTTTAAACAAAGACCCAGGCATTGTTGCGTCCATTATTTTACAAGAAGGTTACTCAGGGCTGTACCTAGATTCGAATTTGAGGTAGGGCAGCATTAGTTACAGGTAGGGCGGAATTAAAAAAAAAATCATAATTGATCTGTCCTCGAATGTCACAAACTGCATGTTCGGAAAAGTTTAGATACCTATCGCTATATTTTTAATTTTTTCAAACTTGAGCAAACAAATTAATTATAATAATTTATCTCATTTTTGGTATTTTTGAGATAAGGCGTTGCCTCATAATGTCCCCACCTAGCTACGCCCGTGAGGTTACCACCTTTTTTCTCTGGTACACAAGAAAATCTCCAGAGCAATCATCTTTTCAAACATTGTTAGTTAACAAATCTCTCATTCTAGTACAAAAAAATATGTAAAACAATTCATAGAGTCACCGGGTATAACTTTTTCTATAGCTGTCTATTAGTGACAAGTATGTTTGTTTAAATGTAACTCTAAAACGAATTTTAGCTAATATTTTAAATGCGAATATGAGCTTGTTACGCTCTAATTACAAAACCGATCATCATGACGTGTTGCATACATGTTGTCAGGGGCACAGAAAAGAACAATAGTGTACCGTTCATCTAGAAAAACATACTGCTCCCTAGCAAAAGGTCGGATATACATTTAGGTGAGCGGAGCCGCCGGCAAAAACCTATTTCATGATAAGTTAACAAAATTTTTCTTCTTCTTCATATTTCGCCCTTTTCTCGGAGTTTACTTATCTAGTCTAATCGTAAATGTGAAAAAAGTATGATCAAAATAGGTTTATATTCCGAGTGAAATGTTTTGGCCACTCTGAATATAGCTTTAAGTTCGGCTTTGCGCATAGTACAGTCAAGTAGTGAATACAAAATAAATCCACAATATTAATATAGGAATTTAACGTTGACATTTATAAATATATGTCTCGATATTATTCATTTAGAATATTTGCAAAAGATTAGAGATAAAAATGACCGATAATAAAAATTGAATCATCACTGAGGTAATAAAACAACAGCAAAAACTGGAAATGAACAATAGTAGCCGATCAATAGAATAATAGACAAAGCTAGAATATTAACAGTTCGCCACATCATTTATTAGTCAGTTATAATTAAATCCAAATGACATTGGGTGATCGCGTGCTTTAATTGAATGATCCCCTTATGTAGTATTTGTTTCTATCTGTAGCATATATCTCGTAGCGTATCATTACATAGTATAAAACAAAGTCCCCTACCGCGTCTGTCTGTCTGTCTGTTCGCGATAAACTCAAAAACTACTGAACGGATCTATATGCGGTTTTCAACAATGGATAAAGTGATCCATGAGGAACATTTGGTATATAATTTGTCTGGGACTTTTTTATAATCAGGGCGGTACAACGTCTGCCGGGCCCGCTAGTATGTATATATGTGTAATTGTAAATAAAACACATTCATAATAATACATCATTTGTAATAAACAACGCCCTTTATAGAAACATCATTTTTCGAAGTGGAATCTAATAATAACAAATATAAACTAGAAAAAGAAAAGAACGAAAATAGCAACCGTAGTTAACATCAACAAAACTATTGTGGTTGCGACTGTACTGCAACTAGTAATGACAGGAGACACGTGTGTCAACGTAGGTGCAATAGGGGCGAGGCAAGTACGCGGGTGAGCTTGCTCTCCTTTCTCCTTATCTGCGTCCCTCTGATACCTAAATTTGAGTTCTGCGCATCTTCTTCAGAGCGGTTATAAAGTTTGACGCGTACTATATCTTAATGTACGTACGTAAATTATAAAGAACCCGTTACAACCCCAACTGTACTTTGTACTTACATTGACATCACTTTAATATAAAAAAAAACTTTATAATTAGGCCGTTACACGCCATCTTAACCATGAAAAACTAGTTTATGTTCGCGGATGAACTCGCGTTCTAACCTAGATAGGTATCTCGGGAATAGTACACTGAGGCCTGATTGAAAACCAGCTCCGGTTTCACAGGCTGCAGTATGCTGACGTCAGGTCTCTTGTCATAAATTTACGTTTTTATGTTTATCGGAGTTTTACGTACACTTTTATTTCTATGACAATAAATGTTTATCGTTTCTTTCTAGAATTTCTATACCACTAAACAGACAAAAAAATATTCGCATTTGTAATATTAGTGAGAATGTAAAATAAACTTACTTGCAATTCTAATGAAATACACTTTTCTTGGCGATGAAATTTGTATATCTTCGTTATCGAGGGCTAATAGAGACCTTTGCCTTTCATTCCAATTTCTATCCAACTCTCGCATTAAGCTTAATCGAGCCGCTTTTGTCAGTAATCCGTTTAGGTCAGTATACTGACCTTCACTAATAACGTGTGTGACACGAGATATTGCCTGAAATTGTCCTCATAATCACTAATAAAATCTAATCTTTCTTTAAGTGGTAGAGCCACGTTGAAGCCATTACTGGATTCAGCATGAATGGGTCGGCTCGCCCGGGGTACTACCACCCTCTCATAGAAACACCCACGTGAGGTATCAGTGCTTGCACTGTTGCGTTTCGTTCGGTCAGTAAGAGCGCGGGAGACCCACTTCCTCTCTCCCTCCTCACTCCCCTCCCCTCCCACTCCCTAACACAGGCTGGCAATGGACTTGCGACTCCCCTGGTGTCGCTAGTGTCTATGAATGGCGGTGATCACTTACCATCAAGTGTTGATTGCCTCCTATAATTAAAAAAAAAACATTTTTCAAACTCAAACCAAACCGTACCTGTTTCGTTCCATACTTAAATTCTTTCTCTTGAAATGAAGAGTCCCATACATTTCTTAATACGCTAAAATCAATTTTGATCATCAGCCACGTTATAGGATTTTGTAGCAAAATTAATTTTGGAACACGTTTTTTTTTATTTTTCTGATTATTAGTTTTCTTTCTAAAACCAAAAGATTTCGGTAACCCTTTCGAGAAGCTTGATGTGCAAACATATTTCTCTAATAAAGATGGACTTTCATTCTGCCGCCGTGGTGGGTATAAATGACGAAATTGATTAGTAAAATTATATTTTAAAAAATTTAATGGGTTTGTGGAAAATGTTCTGAGAATACTTAAAGAATCATTCGGTAAGACGTTCCTTCTAATGTTGACTTGTGTTGTAAAGTTTATAATTACAGAACAAAAACGCCTTTTCAATAGTTTTATTGATACTGCCATCTGAAACAATTAAGATACAAATATAAATATAAAAATGAGCGTCTGCGTAATGTTTGGATGCAGAAAAAAAACACCAACATTTTTTTTAATGGATTCAGCGTTAGACCACAATATCACCTGTTTTATGTAGCCTAAGATAGTAAACACGCTAAACCGAGATATCTGACAGACAGTAAATCTAGCGCTACCATGTACAGGTTCGAAGAGTAAATTTGGCACTTTATACTGCCCTACGATATCCAAGTCAGTTCTTAACAGTAGCAACCTATAGTCGGCTTTAGGACTGCGGTCCTATTGTGATTGGTTATGCATAAATATTGACTACATTGATGACCCTTTAACATGTTTGTTTTTCATAACCTAAATACTTTTCAAATTGAAAATTTAATTACAAATAAATGTTTGACAATATATCACGTAATGAATAATGAATATGTTATCAGTGTACCTTTTGGCCATGACAGTGTTTTCAGAGATATATACTTCGTGTCACATTATTTCAATTTTACTTGTAAAATTTTTAAATGTTTGTCGTTCCCATATTATTGTGGTAAAAATGTCGTATTCTCATTACTGTAGTAAAATGACATGACGTCAATATTTGACGTATTTTTTCAGTCTAAATAAACACTCCTGAATACTAAAAGAAGTATTAAGCTTCATAGTTATTATTTTAAAATATTTGAGAGAAGTTCGATAGTTCGATCAATAGTAACATATTAGCAGTGTTTTGGTTCAGTGAAATTACTGTTTTATACATCTGTTTATATTTTATACTAGCAGTAAACCGCGGCTCCGCACGCGCTTTTTAAAAATGTATTAAAGAAATGTAAAATTGTGAGTGGGTGTTTACTTTTTCAAAGATATTTGTAACTACGACACCCACGCCATCTACTGTAACATGTAATGCGTAAATTAAATATGTGAATACTATTAGTATATCGAAAGGGATGGGATTTATCATCAGCAACATACCTGGAACTTTAACTTACTATATACCATCCTCAGTACTCACTAACACTATATAAGATAGTAATGAAAATGTTAAGCTAAAATTTAAGTTAAAAGTTAAGTTAAAATAACAGCCGAACGAGCAGAGGCCGCAAAAACATCTGGAGAAGGAAAACCCGACAGAAGTTCATCCTCAACAATAACACAAATATTGATGTCCCAAACCCATAGACATACCAGAAATACACAACAGGAAGCGATAGACCGTCTTCGGAGGAGAGTTCCAAAGGTCAAATTTAAGCCGCAGTTACAGAAAACCAGAGCGGACATGGGGCAAGTCATCCCACCCATCCAAATTCCTGTCTCGGGACCACCAGGTAGCAGTTAATCACTAAATAGTGTACCAAATCAAATAAAATAAAAAAATTAAAATTGCAGCGGCACCCACCGACACCAATTGTGAAATCAAACAATTCAAAGACTCAGTAAAACACAGAAGAAATTTCGATGAGGCGGAGGTAGCGCCATCTGAAATTCCGCAACGTAAATAATTTCATTCTGTTTAAAATACGAACGATCGCTAAGTTGTTTGAATAAAATGCGAGGGTGCGGTAAGAGACTAAAATTTATGGGTTATAGGTATTTTTTAATGACAATAAAAAAAATATAATTACCTTTTTCAGAAAGAGAAATCTGGACAGCAACACCCTAAGCACATAGCGGTATAAAATATACTTTACGACATATTCTCATAGCTACCAAATATACATAGAAAACTTCATAAGAATCGGTCTAGCCGTTTTGGAGGAGTTCGAACACTACCACCGTGACACGATATTTTTATATATTAGATTGGCTGTTATCTGCCCGTGTCGTAAGACATAAATCCTTCTCATTTTTATTACCATCCACATAGGTACAAAAAGGAAAGACAAACAAACAATAACTATTTTAAATGTTATTTATTCCCTATAAAACAAATATTGAAATAGTCAAATATTAGCGCCAATCTTAAATCCACTCATCTCAAAGATTTGCTCGGTGATTCGCATTCTAGGTACGTACTATTGATTCGACAACTTACAATAAAAACGAAAAAGGACAAAAAACAAGATAGCACTAACCGTCCATATACTATACACCTACAGGTAAGAGTCATTGTTGTTGGAATTACCTTCAAACGTAGCCATTACATGACTGCTTTAATGTTTTATTATTTACATTTACATGAAAAATTCAACACACCATGTATATAAAGTATTTTACTTTTCTGATAAAATTGTTGCTATTTGATATTAAACCAGCGTTTGCGATCTTTGTGATGTGATAACCACCACCTAGTGATGTGATTAAAATAAGCCGAGGCTACACGGTGTCCTGATTCAACGTATAATTTGGCGATCGAATCGTATTTGATTAGTGTTTAGTTTCAACCGATTGCGTTTATTTCAATTTGGATATGATTCAGAAATCAAACCGAACGATGTAGCCTTGGCTCTTATTAATGACGGCTTTAGTCATCCTATCTTGATTCGATTACAAACTACACAAAGGAATAACAATTTATCGTATACTTCCTAATAATTAGTAGCCCATTAAAGACGTAAAACTGGTGAGTTAGTACAGTGAGTGTTTAAATTTTTTTGAAGTATTATAAAATATTATTTAATATAAATAATTAAGACCCGAGTATGATTATGTAATAACAGATATATTACTGTACCTTACCTTTTAACAAAATTTCGTCTTTCCATCGAGAGTTCAGTCCGTTACAAGATTACTTCCTTTTTTATTTGTCATTATTTTTCTCTACACGGGTGTCGTCAACGAGTATTATTAGTATAATCAGGAATATATATTAACTAGCCGTGTACACGATGACATTTCCTATTGGCAATTTCTCAAGAATTATCATATTTTAAATTTGTTTCTCAATACCACACACCATCATACGAAGGGTATACAATTAAGTACGCCACAGTCATGTTATGTAGGAGATCAAACAAGAAATATTTATTTCTGGAACATTTTGTGACACTAATCCCTTCCTTCCTATTGAAAGGAAGCAGTTGATATGATCTTTACTTAATAATATTTGTTGGGTTAATATAATTAACATTGATTTGAAAGAAGTTGAAGTATAAATTTTAGCAACATTGGACAACGGCGTTTTTGCTTATATAAGGCACTCTTATAGAAAATGTATTTTGCTGCTAGATCTGCCGGTTATGCTGTAAAATTTATTAAGTAATTTTCATCTATTATAGATGTGTATGTCATTTATAGAAAATGTGGCTACTTCTCGTTGGCGTATTGTCAGTGATATCCGTAACAAAGGCATGCACGCCAAGCATTACAACAGTGAGCGGCACACATGCGCCGGTCACCGTATGCTCGGGAGCGTTAATCTTCGCTGACGACTTCGAAGAGTTCGATCTAGAAAAATGGCAGCATGAGAACACTTTTGCCGGCGGAGGTGTGAGTATATTGTAGTTATTTCTTGCCTATATAAAAAACCAAAATATCCGTCTTAAAAAATTAATACAAAAGTAAAAAAATAACAAACTAAATTCGTTAAAGAGTTAACACTTATTCTGTCTATGAGACTATAGGTACATAGATACAGGCGCATATTATACATAATTAACGGGCCCGGTGGCAGTTGTCCCGCTCTAATAATAATAAAAAAAAAACAAAACCTTGATAAACTATATACTTGAACCTTCCTCCTTAATCGCTTTATCTACTGGTGAAAACCGCATGAAAATCCGTTCAGTAGTTTTTGAGTTTATCGAGACAGACAGACGTGGCAGAGGAGTTTGTTTTATAATATTTAATGATAACAAACATTACCTTCCATACAAACCTTGTTTGGACAAACACAATAAAAAAAGAATTAGCTAAATCTGAAGTAATACGCTTACATAAATTTGGCAATTTATTTTTATTTATATGAAATGTCCTATTCACAAGTGACCACTAGTAGAAATATAATCAGTGTACTTTCTGCAAATATCGCAAACAAACAAACATATTAAGGAAATAGAGAGCCTTTCTTTTGTCGAAGTCGCTCAAAAAGAATATGGAATTTTCTTGCAGAACTGGGAATTCCAGTACTACAGTAACAATCGTACGAATTCTTTCACGCACAGCGGTATATTGTTTATTCGTCCATCATTGACAGCTGATCAGTTTGGATCAGCCTTCCTCTCTAGGGGACATTTGAACATAGAAGGTGGAGCACCCGCTGACAGGTAAAATTTTCCAATAAAAATTATAGTGCGTAATCGTTGCAATTAAAAAAGCTAATGCAAATGACAAGTAGGCGGAGTTCAATCATACAATAATTGTGAATATATCGATAAACGGCAGACAATGGTCTACAATGGTCTTTCCACCATCGCACTGCTCGTCATCGGCAGGGAATTCATCCGAACCGAAATGGTCTCGGACGGTCCGGTTTCAAAGGGGTTTCCTTCCACGAGCGATCCGGTTGTGGAATGAGCTTTTTTGTTTTTCCTGGAGACTACAGTATGGGGTGCTTCAAGGGGAAAATAAATAGGTTACTTAAGGGTCGGCTACGCGCATGTTACGCTTCTGATGTTACAGGCGTCCATAGGCTGCGGTGACCGCTTTTCATCAGGCGGCCCGCATGCTTGTTTGCTACCGCCGTAGTATAAAAAAAAACATTTGAGAGCAACTTTATCAAAGTTTATGGTAAAGTGTCGTAGTTTTATTACTTTCGACCACAATAGTATTTTATAGCAAACTTGATAGTGGAACTGTAATAAATTTTAAACCTATGAAAATAAAATTATCACACATTGTTATCGCCATCTACCCTAAAGATGCACAAGTCATAACTTAACATGTTTCCAGATGTACAAACCCTCAATGGTACGGATGTGAACGGACAGGCACTGTCACTCATGTACTGAATCCGATCAAAAGCGCGCGCGTACGTACTGTGAACTCCTTCAGTTTCCGCTATGGCCGAGTCGAAGTTAGAGCGAAAATGCCTGCTGGTGATTGGCTTTGGCCAGGTAATACCTTCCTAAATACACTATATAAATAATTTCTCTATTATATCTACTCTAAAACTCAAAGCCTACATCTTCAAAATAATAAATTTTAATAACTAAAATGCACTTTCTAGCACTTAAATCTTACAATAAATTCAGTGCCGCCGGTTTACTATATGAAGTCATATAATTTCAATCATAGAGGGATGGAAGCGCGAGCAAAACTAATTATTTGTAATTATCTTTTGCTCTCGTTAATGTAAATTATGAACACAAAATACAGTCCATATTACTCCCTGATAATGTAACTGTATGTAAGTAATTTTTTTTAAACAGTTAAGTATTTATTTAGTTTATCCATTACAAACAAAAATCAAATATTTTCCCTTTATATTAGTCATATAATATTATTGATGAGAACAAATTAAATGTCCAAATAAAACATTAGGGAATTATCTCGTTTACATTTTTATATTCTACTAGTTTTTGCTTTCGACTATGTCCCCGTTGTCTTCAAATGGAAACTAATCGCGCGCCACATGTTTCAAAATGGTTGTACTAATTCAAAAGTGTGCGCGGACTTGTCTCAAAATATTAATATCCGTGGTCGTGGTGGTATTCACGCATACGGGGCTTACAACGAAACGTTTTACTTTATTAATTCCCTATTTGATGTAATTTAGCTTAAAGTATAATTTAAAGAGATGTTGGCGAATCTTTGTATATAAATGAAGACTAAAAAATAATAGTCACAGTGACATGTTTTAGGACACCATTTCAGCATCAGTATACTTACATTTATCAGAGTACACAACAACAAATGTGCCATTATCATATCTAAAAACATATTATCTACATTAATTTATACCATAATCATATTTCTAAATACTTATTATATTTTCTTCAAAGAAAATATCAATTTAGATGTTATCGTTGTTTTGACAAATAGCGTACACTTTTATGATGTTTTTAATTATACACTTTTATGAGTATAAGAATGATTCTTTGTCTTATGTATCATACAACGATGTACCCTATGCCACACTCTCTCATCAAAGGCTAAACAAAGAAATATTCACATAAAGTCTTACTGTAAATGATTAAAAACCATATACTATACTGTCCTTTTTATTGCATAAAAATAGTAAGCACCATTAAAGCTTACGACTAATTTTAGTACCAAAAAAATAACGTACATATTTCAAGAAAGCATTTTTTTATGTCATAGCAGGCAAACAAACAGGTGGGTCACCTGATGTTAAGTGATCACCACCGTCCATAGACACTAACACCAGGGGAGTCGAAAGTGCATTACCAGTCTGTGTTTGGGGAAAAGAAAGGGAAGGGGGACGGAACGTGAGCCTCCGGCGCTCTCACTGACCGAAAGAAACGCAACAAATGCAAGCACTGTTATTTCACGTCGGTTTTCTATGAGAGGGTGGTACTACTCCGGGCGAGCCGACCCATTCGTGCTGAAACCAATAATAGCTTCAGCGTGGCTCTACCACCTAGTAAATTTAAAAATGTTTATGTGCATTGCGCTAAGCTGACGCCGACAGTCGACAGTATCAGTGTACGCTGGGAGAAGCTCAAGAGAGTAAATACACAAAAGGTGGCTTATAATGACTTATTAATAACGATTGATTTATTTTTAGCTATTTGGTTAATGCCAGCATTTAATTCATATGGAACTTGGCCATCCTCTGGAGAAATCGATCTTGTCGAGTCCCGCGGTAATAGAAATATGTTCCACAACGGCGTCCATATCGGAACACAAGTGAGTTTTTATTAAAGAATAGTAATATACTATTTCAGTCTTCTGACTAAGCACTGAACGCTATAACATAATACATTTACTCTAATTGTATGGACATCAAAAATACATCTCTAAAAGCCTGCTGTATGTTAGTTCTTCAATTCAAATGTACTTACGTAAAATGAGATCAGCTAGCCATTTCAGTCTCCTTTTTACCTCCCATCCTATATCTATTCCTACTGTTTTATCTTGAGCATACTGGAATAAAACCATTAGAAATTCGATTACTGTGAATTTGGTGGTTTGCCCTTGTTCTGAAGCATATGTATTAAGCAATTATGCTTTATCCGATAATACTTACTAAGCAAATTCGTGCTATATGGGCACTCATAAGTAATTTCCAGAGTTGTAACTGTAAATACAAAGTAAGTTTTCTGAAACTTGTTACAATTTATAGGAAGCTGGATCCACCCTTCACTACGGACCTTATCCTGAACTAAATGGATGGGAGCGAGCCCATTGGATCAGAAGAAACTCTGCTGGCTATAATAGCGCTTTCCACCGTTATCAGCTTGAGTGGACACCAGGTTTGTTTAACTTACTTTTAATCATCTATATCTGTATAAATAATTATATGCACCTATATACATTTCAGAATTATTGTTTTAACTACACTTTGTATGTAAGCAACCAACGCATAATTTAAACACATTGATATACAAAAACCCAAGAAGCATACTTAACGTCTCACAGGCGGCACACAAAAATGAGTGCAGTTTTGGATTATGCACTCATTTCAAATAGTCTCGCGTCGCTTGCGTCCTTGTAAAAATAACTTTAAATCATTCGGGTTAGGTTGAATTTGCAAAATCATAAATTTATCGCATAACTACAACCAAGTATCTATATTGGGCAGTTTTTGCGGCCGGTTTTGAGCGCTACTTTTATTCGAGACTGTGCGTCTTGGGCTTTTATATGTCAATGTGTAAACCACTTATATTATTTACCCTTATATAATCCTTATCCACTTTGATTCCAGATTTCTTGAGATTTAGCATAGATGACGTAGAACTTGGTCGCGTAACACCCGGCAATGGCGGTTTCTGGGAACACGGTGGGTTCAATCGATTCCCTAATCTTCTCAATCCATGGCGATATGGAACTAAAATGGCGCCTTTCGATCAAAAGGTAACAACACTACAAAGAAATACTTTACATTATACTAGCAGTCCCGGAAGACGTTGTCCCGTCCTGATTTTTTTAAAAAATCCTTGACAAATTATATACTAAAACCTGCCTCCGTAATCCAATCTATCTACTGGTGAAAACCGCATGCACATCCGTTCAGTAGCTTTCGAGTTTATCGCCAACAGACAGGCAGACAGACGCGGTAAGGGACTATGTTTATACTATGTATACATTATCGAGTAGGTAATTATAATACAAGTTTCTTGCGATAATTTAATGTTCTTACAAGATGGTGGCCATTTTGTTAGAACTTACCAGGGAGTTTTTGTGGCAAGTCAAAATCAATGCTCTGTACAACAAAATATAGAGTTAAAAAATACAAGATTATGAAATAAAGATCCTGCTAAAATCTCAAAATATACAACTTAAGCCTTTTTTTTTCGAACTGACTACGCTATTGACCCGGCAGGGTCTTCACAGCTTCACAGCTTCACCGATGGAATTGTAGGAGAATAATAAAGAACTAAACATTGCGATTCATTCTCAATGCTTAACTAATCATTATATACCTTTTTTTATACATGGAGAGATCCCTAACAGATTCCCATCCCGTCGGGCAACTGAGGATGGGTTATGTCCGATTTGCACGGACTAAAACCCCATGGTGCCTTCATATACCTTTTATGTGGGGGAGCAGGGGCTGCCGGCTGGCACTGCGTCTGCTCCCCCGACAGGCGTAAGCCCCTCAAGAGGCCCTGACTGCGGTCTGAGGGGTCAGAGATGGTAGACCCCTCAAAGGGGGAGTGAGTGTTAGACCCCCTGACGAACTGTGGGAGTCGCATCGGCACAATGCGCCTCCACCACATGGGCCTGTGCAGTTTAAACTGCCAGGGCGACGGACATGCCCTTGTCCATCTCCCAAACATTATAGACCTGGACGTGCATATATCCGATAGTTTTATTTACAGAATTTGGAGTAACATGGTGGATATTTCCAAACTGGTAACTCCGTCGAGCCATGTATAAGTTATACACATGGTCTTAAAGAAAGTCATGGCTTTCTATAATATATTTTTCAACTAATATTACTGTCTCTAATAACGAAATCAAAGTATACATTATTACTATGTACTAATTTGATCGAAGAAAGGGGGTTTCGTGTAAATGCGACAAACTGAATAGCAATGAGACATGCTTAAAAATAGGAGACTGTAATTTTACTTGAAAGAATCTGTTGCACTCACTATATAAAATAAAATGTGACTACTCATGATACTCTTAACACAAGATAAAACAGATATTAAAATATCAATTCTGAAATAACACACCAGAACATCTTAGAATAATTATAGGTACTTCTATCTAGGCTTACGATTGTCATTACCCTACCGATATCTTAATCACTATATATTTTCTTTTCAATTTTGAGGACTTTATATGGTGATCTTCGTAATCCTAGCTCCAGTACTAATGGAATTAAAGTGGGACCCCTTTGAAAATATTCCGCTTCCAATAACAACGTATTTTCCAAATCGGTTTAAAAATTACGAAGTTCTAAGATAACTAATATTTAAAAGTGCAACCAAATTGAGAACCTTTTCTTATTTGAAATAAAAATAAACGCATATTTATCTTATCATTGCAGTTCTACATCATAATGAACTTAGCTGTGGGTGGTACTAATGGATTCTTCCCTGACGGTGTCCAGAATCCTGTACCTAAACCTTGGTGGAACGGATCGCCTGCGGTTAGTTTATTCGTACTGTTTGAACAAAACATTATATTTATTACACTAAAAGCGTTATTTCATTAATTTAACTGATTTACAGGCTACAACTGATTTCTGGAATGGACAAGCCGGTTGGTTGCCTACGTGGAATTTGAACAGCAATGATGGACAGGATGCCTCTCTCCAAGTTGACTATGTCCGAGTTTGGGCATTGTGAAATTTAAATACATTTACAATACTCACTTATTTACCTTTGACGTTTTGTTGTACAAACGTAAATTAAAAATATATATAAAGTTGTACAACCATCATTGTACACATATATTCTTTCTTCCTGCTTTCATTCAGGAATAATTTTTATTTGTAACAAATCTTTACAGAAAATGTTTTGTAAAGTTATTTTTATACAGAATAAAATTGGCACCCATTTTCGTGTAATACTTTTTGTTATTATTATATTTGGTAACCAATCTTCTAGTACATCATTACTGCCATTGTCGAGTAGGTAATAATATTACAAGTTTCTTGCGATCATTTCAATGAATAAACAAGATAGAACAGTTGGAACTTTCCAGGGAGTTTTTGTGGCAAGTTTAGAATCCAACCTCCGTGGTAATATTTCCGATCCACTTCACTTGTGCACAATAACCATACTATATTACGTAAAACACCAACAATATTACATAATATAGAGCCATAGTTTATATTATAGTGGTGGACTTTATAGTCCATTACATGACATTTCAAGATCCCGCCAAAAACTCTTTTTCTTGTTTTGGCTCCGCAGTAGCACTTGCCAGTGTCAATGTTTTATTTTAATGGAGATTACAACATATTTTACACAATAAGTGTCATGTGAATAATTTCAATGTTCCAACAAGATGGTGGTTCTCTTGTTAGAACTTTTCCGGGAGTTTTTGTGGCCTCTCAGAATTCATGCTCCGTGGAATTATCTTCTATTCACTTCACTTATGCACAATAAACAAACTATATTACATAAAACAACACCAATTTTACACAATATAGAGTCAAGTAACACAAGATTATAAATAAAATATAAAATCCACTACATGACATTCCAAGATCCCGCCAAAAACTCCGTGTGAACTTTATTGACAGTTATTGACAACAGATTAACAAAACTCCTACTATCCACAGACAAAACAGAATAACATTTAATGCATTTTAATTTAAACATGATGTTTGAGGATAAAAACTCTAGACCGATACGACACGTAAACAGATAATCATCTCCCGCTTAAAAGAGATTGATTATATTATACCATAATTGCAATGAGTCAACAAAAAGATGAATTATATACGATTATCTTTTATTAACATTTTCAATAATTTAATGCTGAAGTAACAAGGTATCACAATTTTAATCCATATGATAGAATCTAGGACTCATGTATTGTGCTGGCTTATTACTGGACAATGGTGTCGATGTAGCCATGATGTACGGAGGTATACGTCTCTTGTCTGAAAACGGACTAACTCTTGAATAATAACGACGTTTTTTTTTCGACGCTCTATGACCTGAAATTAATAATTCCAACTCATTAAAATATATTCTGTACTTTCGCATAATTAACTATAGCCGAATAGTTTCAATTCATAGTATAAATAAAATGCAACACCACTAGAGAGAAGTTATATTTTCTTTTAAATAAAATTGAATACGTTATTTTACACAGCACCTTGTCTTAAGTTACAAAAATAGTTTAGGATAAATAACAACACCCAAAGTACCTATTATGTGTTTATTCTGAAATATTTAGCAAAAAAATCTTACCTTATCAAAAAATCGTGTTAATTTGACAGAATTGGTCGTGCCTGGCGCCAAAGACCTTAAATAATAGTACGATAGAATTAAATACAACGAAGTTTAAAGACTATGAAAAAAATTCATATTCTTCCAATCTATTCTATGTTTCAAATTGTCACTTGTGCTTGCTTAAAACATCTGACCTTAAATCCTTACTTCAAACTAGCTTATCCCGCAGATTCACTCGCGGTAATGTAAATTTTACCTATCACTCGGGAACAGTATTTTTTTTTCTGAATAAAAAGTACACTACGTCCTTCTCTGTATTCCTGACAACGTGTATGTAAAATTACATGATGATAGGTTAAGTAGTTAAGACTTAGACTTAGTTTCGCATTTATAATATTAGTTAAAAGAATAAGTACGTAGTACGAGTTACGTATATATGTTTAACACAGAAGAATCATAGACGACATACAAAGTACAAACGTACAAAGACGTATAAAGTGTTACACAAAATTTCATCTTTTTAAATATAACACGTACGAATAACAAACAGGAATATTTGTGGTGGGACTAAAATGTCATGTATTAAAATGAGAGTCTCATAAATGAACTGCATCCTACATGGTTAAGCTACAAAAAGTAATTTTAGGCGAAATTTGACTTCATCAGTTGTAATTGTTCCGAAACTTTATAAAGTAATCGAACATAAACCAACTGTGACTGTGAAAGTAACTGAGCACTATCGCTGATTGATTATTGACATTTTATAACATAATGTATGCTTTGCGTTCATTCTTTATAGTTTCTTCCGTGCATAAAATCAGTTATTAAGATAGTAAACAACGGAAGCGAAGTCGCAGTTACAGTTTACAATAAATAGAATAAGAGGAAAATTATATTCGAGAGAGCAGAATGATTACAAAAATGACTAAAATTGGCTACTTCAGAATGTGTACCAGCCATATTATAAATCGAAATGATATATATTTGAAAATGTATGTACACGTTACAACAACAAATTAATTTACTTTCATGTGAAAGTATGACGTCATCCATAGTGACATCATGGTTATGTATTGATCGATCAATCCACCAAGAACAATCGAATAAAACGTTAAGCGATACAGAAACACAACACTAAATATAGTTACGACGAATTATCCGTAGATATGACTAGCCCAACTGTCTGAGCGAAGATGCCCTAAATCTAGCCGTCCTTTTAAGGCTTCGATCAACAATAACTAGATAAAGGGTCGGCGCGAAAAATACGTCTCGGTAAATAAGAGCTCACTTGAAATGTGTGCCCTTATTTTGTTTAGTTTGTTTGAAACACAGCCAATGTAAGCCCGTTTCACATGCCGCAGTGTATTCAAAAGATGAAAAAATAATACCCGGAAAAGCAATGTAATGGCCGTAGTATCTTACTTTCGCTAAATACATGTTGAATAAGTTATATTTTAAGCTTTAAACTAACAAATAATATCAAATTTTGAACAAAATTACCGATTTTAAACCTGTGATATAAATGTTTGGCCTCACCAGACACAAACATGCACAATAACGGGAAAACTTACTTTATTCATTACGTGTTAAGGTTGAATTCACAATAAATGTTGTTTATGATGTCTTTTCATTTGTGAGGGGAGTCATTTATTACTTTGCTCGTTTTATCGTAAGTATTAGATAATATTTTGAACATTTGTGACTTTATTACTAGGTGTTATGGTTGTAATTAGGTTGAACTTAAAACTGTTTTAAAACTTTTTTTCTCCCTTTCTTAGTAAACAAATAGCTACACATAAGTATATATTTACGCGGACAGATTTTAGCTTCAATTTTGAACGTGACCCTTTATGTAGTTATTTTTGATCGAAGTTTTAAGGTATTGAGCCAAAGCTGACAGCCAATGATAATCGAGATACAGGAGTAGCCGATACCTCCAACTAATGAACGAGGTAAATAGTGTCGAGACGCATGAATCAGCCAATAGCTTCAACCAATGGCGTTTTAGGTCATTAGTGACTCCCCGATAGAGTCAATAGCACGGATTATCAGTAGCTTGTAGTAACTAGTAATAGGTTAACAGTAGCTCCCACATATGTATTTTTGTAATTTACCTTGGTTGGTGACTATTAACAAATATTTCATCAGCGCCACACTGTTCAGCGATACTACTGGCCAACCTTCTATATTGGTTCTTTCTTTGCTTCTCTTCAGCTAAATCAAATTTGGTGCCAATGACTAATATCGGTACCTGAAAAATACAAAATTTTCATGTATTATTATTGTATTATGGGAAGCCTTTTTTTCTGTGTTTGGACATAACAAATCATAGAAATTATTATACACATTATGAAGCTCCATAATTAAATTCTTTATACATTCCTCGTCAATCTTTTCGGCCGCTCTGAATATAATCGTGAGTTCGGGCTTGTGTGTAATATACTCAAGAATTTAATAAAAAACAGAGTTAAAATTTTATCATAAGAACCTAAAGAAGTCAATTATTTATCCATAATTTGTCTCGAATTTATACATATAATATAATACTTATATTTATATTTTTGTTCTGCGGAACCACACACATCAAAAAAGTCTAAGCAACATGCGTGATATTACAAATTTCACCATTTATATTAATTAATTTCTAAGTACTTATTC
The DNA here is from genome assembly GCA_015888305.1 of Antheraea pernyi. NCBI lineage: Eukaryota > Metazoa > Arthropoda > Insecta > Lepidoptera > Saturniidae > Antheraea > Antheraea pernyi. Next base: position 323,351 of record MU159073.1, on the reverse strand, counting down.
AAACAAAGTGCGTAGGTAAGTAAACTTTTTTGTTATTGATGACATACTGGCTGGTTGTAAAAAAAAATTTGATTATGTTTTGTTTTTTCATAAAATTCAAATGACTGCGAATTTGTTTGAATTTAAGTGCGTTTTAATTGCTACGTTTAGTCTTGATTTTATAATTTTACCAACCATTTAAATAAAGTTAGCGACAAAATTGAATTGTTAGATATTCTTTACGTCATGAAGCGACGTCATTTGATGGCAGATGAAATGCAAAGAGCTGTAGGGATGTTGCAAGCGGGAAATAATCAATCTCAGGTATCTCGACATTTTGGCATTCATAGAAGTGTTATTTGTCGTCTTTGGCAGCGCTACAATAATACAGGAGAACCCGCTGAACAGCATCCAGGCCGTAAAAGGAGTACAACCATTCGGCAAGACCGGTACATACAACTGACTGCAAGACGCCAGCCGATGTTAACCGCTCGAGAGATAAGTTTGAGGCTACAAATTTCAAGTGGTGTTGATGTAAGTCCTCAAACTGTGCGAAATCGACTGCATGAGTACGGCCTACGAGCTCGACGCCCAATCAGGTGCCCACTGATACGTCACGGGAATCGCGCTCGTCGATATGAATGGTGTAGAGAACGCATAACATGGACCCAGGAACAATGGGATAAAATTATGTTTTTTATAATAGCTAGCTAGTTCTTGATACGAGAGTGATGCTTACGATAAGTAGTCAAAAGTTCCTCAGGCTCTGTGACTGCCACTAATTCCCTTGACATGGCATGATACTTGTAATTAACATTCAGCTCTTATTCTCACAGTTCGCAGTCAATTATTCTTCAGGCTCTATGAATGTCACTAATTCTTGAGACAAGGTATGGTACTTGTAATTCGCATTCAGGCGTGCCTCATGCTCTGTGAATGTCTCTAACTACCGCGACGAATATACTCACGTCAATCGTTCTTTAGGCTCTACGAATGCCACTGATTTACGAGACGTGGCATGGTTCTCATAATTAGCACTCAGCAGTTTTTCGTGCTCTGTGAATTTCTCTAACTGCCGAGAGGAAGCGTGTTACGGTTAGTAGTAAATCGTTCCCCAGGTTTTGTGAATATCACAAATCACGAAACGTGCTGTAGAAACTCATGTGAAGAAATCAGTCATTGAGAAACCTCACTGCCTGTTTTCTTTCAATCGACGTTTAGCCTAATACGACGATCACTATTGGGTTTTTGAGGCCTTTGAAAGAGTCAAACGGTTTTGATCAGCTGCAATTTATGCTCAGTTTCTTGTTAATTAACGACTCTCACCCTTATTCAACTAATGGAACATTTAAAAATAGTCGATTGTTTACTGCTAGGCATTTTATTCAAATCTGAATTAAGTTTGAAGTTAAATTCAATTCGCAACGCAGTGAACCGAAAGTGTTATTTTGATATTACATACGGACACTTGAATTTAGAACAAATTTTAATCTATACATATAATAAAAATGAAATGTCTTTATGTAATGTCAAAATAACATTTTTTTACTGATTGGATATGAAAGTGTACAAACAAGCGATAACGAAAATGCAATTTAAAAAAAAATTGTCGGTCTGTCTGTCTGTTTGTTCCGGGTAATCTCTAAAATGGCTGGACCGATTTTGACGGGAATTTCACTGGCAGATATCTGAAATTACAGCGGGTTACTTAGGCTACTCTAAATTAGACTAGCTTTTAACTGCGACTTCATTCGCAATGCCATCTCCAAAACGATTAAACCGATTTTCACCGGATTTTTACTGGCAGATAGTGGACATTATAAAAAATAATTTAGTGCATTTTAATTTAGACAAGCTTTTAACTGTGGTTTCGCCCGCAGTGCTATCTCCAAAAGGATTCGACCGATTTTTACGAGACATTCACCGGCAAATAGCGGACGTTATAAAAAGTAATTTAGTCTATTTTAATTTAAACTAGCTGTTAACCGTGGCTTCATCCGCAGTGCTATCTCCAAAACGGTTTGACCGATTTTCACAGGGCTTTCACTGGCAATAGCTGACCTTATAGGAAGTAATTTAGGTTATTCTATTTTAGACTAGCTGTTACTCGCGACTTCGTATGAAATTCAGCAAAAATATATTGTTCACTGTAAACTTGTGCATAAGATGTGCGTTGTACTGGACTCCAAGAATAAATATAATTGAAATTTATATATCTGTATACGTAATTTGAATTTTATTGTCTTTTCGTTTATTTTGGCGGCCATTTTGTTTTATTCCTCGCGCTTTCGTCTACATAACCCAGCAACCATAGTATCATATAAGAGTATTGTATCGAGTTCAGTGAGCACTATTTAAATTGTCGAATATTAAAAACTGCTTAGACAGATATAAAGTTTTGTATCTTGATTTATATTTATGACAGATTTCAACACGTGAGCTAATTCATTGTATACAATTCAACATTATAATCTAGATACCCTGGACAGGTTGCAGAGACGGGCTGTCCGCATTGTTAATGATTCAGACATTACACAATTTATAGAGCCGCTTCAGTTGCGCAGAGACATTGCCTCACTGAGCGTGTTCTACCGTCTGTATCATGGCGAGTGTTCTGAAGAGCTATTCAATTTAATACCTGCATTAAACTCGACCAAATTGCTTGCTCCCCATGTTGATATGAGATGCAAGGACCGGTCGAGTTCAATCACAAGATCCTGCCGTCTCTTTTCTGTTTCCCGCCGACTGCAAGAAGGCTTGCTGTAATAGCACCCATGGATGGTGCTGTCATCTGCATAACAATGAATATGGCCTAAAGGCAACATATCATTGATATGCAGAAGAAACAGAGTAGGTGAAAGCACAGAGCCTTGGGGGACTCCAGCATTTACTGACATGAGCTGCGAATCACATCCATCGACAAGGACACGAATTCTGCGCTCATGTAGAAAGCCAGAGATCCATCTGCATAAATTGTCGGGGAGACCGTATGCCGGAAGCTTGGACAGAAGACCACGGTGCCAGACCCTATCAAAGGCTTTGGCGACATCGAGACTGATTGCCAAGGCCTCGCCGTGCTTGTCAATTGCCTCCCCCCAGCGGTGTAGTGCGTAGGCCAGAAGATCACCCGTTGATCGGTTTTGGCGAAAGCCATATTGCCTGTTTGGTGAGGACTGTGATTGAAATTGAGATTGATTGAAATTCGATCATAATAAGTAGGTAGTACAAAATTCTTTTTCACTTACGTTTATACCAGTAATTATTTTTGTTTTTTTTTTCTAAAGGGTAAAAAATGAATTGTATATTATAAGTTGAGCGTAGACGAAAGAAGCGTAAAGTATGACTCATAAATAAGGGTTTGGAGTTCTCGATAGTATTATAAAAAATATATTTTATTTTTGTTAAATGGTAACACTAAACATTCGTCAATAGCTTGTAAATACAGAAACCCAGTTGGCATACAGGAGAAGAAGGAAGCTGTTTTGTCTTCGTCCATTTATACATTACGATATTTGATGTTTATAAACCCATAATTGGACCATCTTTGATGCTATAGTTAATTACCCGTAATTAAATGATGTTATTTGTAACTATTCAAACATTGATATGGTACAAGCAGCGAAATGTCACAGTGTACTTACTAAATCACTGTCTACTTACTGTTTTTTTTTTGTTCTTGAAGGTTTATTATAGTATATAAACACCTCTGTAACAAATCAAATTTGTAATGCAAATTTTAGATAATTTACCTGTGTTGAACCCAAAAATTGTTCTGGATCCACATCGACGTGTTGCAAAGTAGGATTTCCGTTATCTTGGTTTAGTATTTCGGTCAGCCATTTTTGTAAATTTACTTGGCTTTTCCTATTTGTCAAATCGTGCACCAAGATTATACCTGATATTTTTAAAAGAAGGAATATTATTCCAATTTTTATGTCTAAACATTAAAAAATCTACGCATATGCGTCGGAATAAAATTGTAATAATAGAAAAAACTTCAGACGCCAGACTTATTTACAGGTTTAAATTAACTTATCTTTAAACACTATTTTATATTCGCTTTTAATAGATCCATAGTGTTATCAGTAATCCATTTATTCAAAATTTACACTTAGTGGCGTCAATGCTTACTATAAAAAGATAAGTTACAAAAAAAATGTAACATGTCGAAAATGACTCCTTTTTTTCGAACTGACTATACGCTATTGGCCTGGCGGTAAACATTGCAGTTTCACCGGACTTATGTCTCGCACCTTATGATTAACGTCAAACTTGACTGTATAGTATTATTATAGGTCGTTTATACCGCTCGGCGCTTCTCTTTTAACGACTTAGATATAGATATACCTATATATGTTTGATGTATACATATATTAAAAAACACGCGGGCGGAAGATAATTACACAAAATATAGCTGACAGGAAAAGCTTGCCGACCGCTGCCGCGTTTCGCAAATCTAATCGGACAGAGACGGGAAAACTGATAAAAATAAATAGTCCGCTTATTAATATACACGGAAAGATATCAATCACATGGTCCAGGTGCCAGGTGTTGTCTGCACTTGACCAACATCAGTTGCGGTGGCGTTATTACGTAAGTACTAAAATCGTTTATATCTGTATACAGACTTTAATTTGCTTTATTAAGTAAATAGCTAGTGCGAGTTTTAATGCGAACATTGTCAACCGGGCATAGATCTCTTTGCCGTATTAGTAGTATATTGCACCTGTTCGAAATTTATTATTTCACATAATATTATTCCATAATATACAGTTTTGCTTATTTAAGTAACAATTTTTCATTTCAATACAATTTCGTATCATTAATATTTAAATATTGTACCGTGTACCTTCCCTCCAACCACAACCTGTTTTTCACCCTGTATATAATTTTATCTCGTGTTATATCAATTTAAAAAAATCACAAGCCAGTAATATTAAAAAAAAACTATCTACTTTTATCCATGATTGTTTATATTATACCAGAAATATCATTAACCGAGTGACAGTTAAACTAACAACACACTTACCATGTGTAGGCTGATAAAATACGTTTCTAGTTATTCTGTGCCCATTTGAGCCTCCGACATCCCACAGTTCTACAAAGAATGTATTTTGCGCTTGAGTTCCTTCCTTATATCTATGTAACTTTACCTCGACAGAACATCCGACTGTCCATCCCGGAGAAACAAGTGACTTGTTATGAGCTATCAAATACGTTAACGAGCTTTTACCCACACCTAAAAATATAAAAGACATTACTATAACGAAGTTAAATTCACTAGTTTCTATTAATTTGACTTGACCTTATTCGAAGTTTACTTATGAGATAGCACTTCCGTTTCCCGCCGGCATGCCACTTTTGACAGTTAATACATCTGACTTCCAGGCATATACCCTTCTTGTCTCTCCCCACCACGACAGAGAGGCGTATTTATAGAGAGACGCCATCTTTTAACTTCAGCTTCGAATAAGGTAAGTAAATTAATATGCGTTTTATTGTAAGGTAAAACGCTTCTGTTATTGTGAAACTCTCAGCGCATAAACATTAAAAATATCACAAGTTACAATACCTACAAATTTTTGCGGGATATTTATAAAACAATACGATAATTAGGAACTTTGATAGGCATAACACTCCCGGTTGTCGCTAAACCTAGTGCAAAATGATTACAATTTATATATATAGTAGCTATGCCCGCGACTCCCTCCTCGTGGAACCTAATGTAAAAAACAGTGACTAAAACCATCATCTGAATGTATTAAGTCCATTTACTTTTCTACTTTTCTCTGGTACTTAAGTCGCGTCATCATTAAAATTATAACAACTTTTGATAGTATGAACCGATTTTAATGAAAAATGTTACTCCAGGATATGCTTTATGATTTTCTTGATGAGATTTTATCGTGAACGTAGTACTTTAGCAGTGATGCGTGTTCATACAAACTGACAGACGGACAGACAGACAGACATTTCTAAAAATGGTTGAAATATATTTTATTGCTTATTCCAAGACACCTGCAAATTTTTTTTTCACAAAATGCTAAAAAGTACAGACACGTTAGATTTACATTCTTATTATGTTTAAAAGATGTACATGGGCAAATACAGGACTTTCTATATTGTCAATAGAGACATTAATAATGATAGAATTTAGTAGCGGTAACTTATAATCGATAAAAAGGTTGTAAGAATTTAATAATAATAACAAAAATACAGTTAGTAAACTTTTTTTTTCTCGATCTGACTACGCTATTGACCCGACAGGGTCTTCACAGCTTCACCGGACTACGTTAGTAAAGTAAAACAGCATATACTTGACCGATAAAATAAGGTTTTTTTTTTCTCGAACTCACTACGCTATTGACCTACACGGTCTTAACAGCTTCACCGGACTACGATAAAATACGTAGTTCTCATTAATCAACAAAACTGTTTACACAAGTGCGAACCCGTAGGGACTAGCTAGTTTAAAATGTAAATAAACATTCCAATTAAAATCATTCCAATAATATGCGCTATGGTTCAAGATGTTCTGTGTACAAATCTTGTCTACCATAAATTATTCTTGTAAACCCTTTGATTGGTGAAACTTGGATACATAAAATTGTAATGTTGGCTTACTTCAATGTCAAGATTGTCAAAAATGTCAAGTTGTTTATTTGGAATCACAAGTTTGTTAGTATGCGACAGTGTTGTTTTCAAATAATTTTGTTTAATATAATCATAAAGTTCAAAAGATAAATATATTGTTTACCTGAGTCACCGAGGACAACAACTTTTACTTTCTCAATCGCCGCCATTCAAGATCAATAATAACAATCGGAAGGTAAGTTTCCTGCTATGACATCTACGAGTATATCTCAAAATTTTACCAACATAAGCACGCGAACGTTGCTATTTCGTACACAGATTATATATAACTTACCAAAAAGAACTTTGTTGGGAAATGGTTCCCGTATCCTTATTGGAAAATGGTATTCTTATTGAAACCACCTTCAACCTTGTTATTATTCTGATTGATTTTTACTTCTAATTAATATTACGTACTAACCCGTCTTTGATAAAATTTATATTTTTTTTTAAATCTATCAATTAATGATTTTAATAACCATAGTAATACATTTGCCAAAATGAATAAATAACGATTTTATTCTCCACTATCTACCATCAGAGACGAAAGTTACCTACTATCATAATGGGTATAGATTAAAATAATATAGTTATACACAGATTCGTTTCTCAAGATTTGTATAGATGGCGCTTCATCTCGCTGATTACCAGAGACAAAAATTACTGATTACTTTAATATTCGTATATGTACTCTGTGCGCAAATTGTCAAGTGAAATTGTTACTTTGTTAGCTTGGGAAATTTACTAAGAACTCTAAAATCAATATTTTAAATATTTTGTATATGAGTCCGCCATTGATATAATTTAGTCATTTTGTCATGTATTCTTCAATTTTAGTGTAAAATGATACTGACCAATATAACGTTCTACTCTTACAACTATATACAATGAGTTTTTATTACAAAGTGTTTATTTTACTTCTTGTTACAAGATATGTGCGTCTTTATTGTGGCCCTTATAATGGGAAAATATGTAAAAATTACTCAGTCGGGTACGTGTGGTATAATGAAACCGGTGGACTCGAAAATGAGAATATCACAACTGCATTGTGGAAAGAAATGATATCCACTCTCAAAGAGCCGTGTAGAAGTCGGGCCGAAAAGTTACTTTGTGCATATGCTTTCCCAAAGTGTATTAATAGAGATGAAGAAGGTTATACACCGCTAAATCTGTGCTACGAAGATTGTTTGGCTGTGAAAATGCAGTTTTGCTATAACGATTGGATTGTGATTGAAGAACAAAAACGTCGTGGGGTGTATTTCGAATCAAGAGGCCACTTTCGATTCCCTGAATGTGGCGAACTTCCAAAGTTTAAAGGGAAAGGTTCTCAGGTAACTTGCAATAATGTTGGTATAACATATATGGATCAAAGCCAAATCACAACAACTTGCATCCGAGGTAATGGTCGTTATTATCAAGGTACTAAAAATGTTACTGAGAGAGGATTAGCCTGTCAAGCCTGGGAGTCACAGTTTCCTCATCAACATGCAAGGCCTCCCTTGGTGTTTCCTGAGGTTCAGAATTCATCAAATTACTGTAGAAATGCTGGAGGAGAAGAAAAAAAGCCCTGGTGTTATACAATGGATGCAAATGTTAGATGGCAACATTGTGATATACCAGTATGTGCCAATTTCAGTGAAGAAATAAATAGTCCGAATGCAACAGATTTAGTTATGGAAAATTATTTCACACCTACTTTTGTTTTGATCTTATCGATTGGTGGCCTTTTCGTTATCTTAGTGATAGCTGCAGTGTCTCTTTTATGTCACTATGTAGTTAAAAATCATTATTCTAAATGCAATATCACAAACCGTAGAAATGTTCAAAATATGGATATAGATCTAGATAAACTCCCCAGTAACTTAGCTTATCACACCACTGGAGCACAACTAAATCCCAAGTTAGAAAAGTTAGAATTCCCCAGAAACAACATTATATATATTCGTGATTTAGGACAAGGAGCATTTGGTAGAGTTTTTCAAGCAAAAGCGCCTGGCCTTGTACATGATGAAGAGTTTACACTAGTGGCTGTAAAAATGTTGAAAGATGAAGCATCCCACGATTTACAATTAGATTTTGAAAGGGAAGCTTGCTTACTCTCAGAATTTGACCATCCCAACATTGTCAAACTATTAGGAGTATGTGCTGTTGGCCGTCCTATGTGTTTATTATTTGAATTTATGGGAAAAGGTGATCTAAATGAGTATCTAAGAGCTTGCAGTACAGCTACAAATTTTACACAAGCTGTTGAAAACAGAGAAGACCTAAGACTGTTAGCCACTCCTCTAAGTCATTTAGACCTTTTACACATTGCGAGGCAGATAGCATCTGGCATGGTGTATCTCTCCGACAGAAAGTTTGTACACCGTGATTTGGCTACAAGAAATTGTTTGATCAATGATGATATGGTAGTAAAAATTGCTGATTTTGGTCTGTCTCATAAAATTTATTTGCAAGACTACTATAAAGGAGATGAACATGATGCTATTCCAGTAAGATGGATGCCTCTAGAGAGTATATTATACAACAAATATACCCTAGAATCAGATGTATGGGCATATGGTGTTTGTTTGTGGGAAATATTTTCATTTGCCTTACAGCCATATTTTGGGATGACCCATGAAGAAGTTGTTAGATTTCTTAAGGATGGTAATGTTTTAGCATGTCCAGACAACACTCCTAGGTGTGTTTATGATTTAATGAAGCAATGTTGGAATCATAGTCCTAGTGACAGACCTAACTTTAGGATCATCTACCAAACTATAGATAACATTCAGTTAATTTTAGAAAGAACTCTAAGTGACTAAGATTTTTTATGCACATCATGCTGAACGTACATATAATATTTGGATATGGATAGTAGACCTCTAAAAATAAACAAATGAGTGTTGTTATTTCAAAGTACCTAGCCTTCTAAGAAAAGTGTCATATGTGTAAGTGTAAGAATTTTCTACTGTATTGTTCTTACCATTGTTTGTTAAAATAGTATTTTAGGCTTTGTATATGCTAACAAGTAACAGCATCAAATTACAACGATGATGAGACTATTTTATATGCAGCACAGAATGCATATATCACATCCAGAAAACCAATAAGACTTAAGGGTTGTAAATCTGTAGCTATTTCACAATAAAGGGCATAATATGTTTAAATTGCCATTGTATTTTCAAGAGACTGAAGAACATAAAGCCCATTATTGAAAACACTAATTCATATGTAATATACAAGTATAAGTGAAATACTACTTGGACTGTTTTGTTTAATTCTCTCAAAATATATGGTCATAAACAAATGTATGTAAATAACAGCATTCATTTATTTAGTTGCAATGTTAACTATTCCATTTTTGAACCCATGTGTATTATAAAATATATATTTTATTTTTTTCTCGAACTGACTATGCTATTGAACCGACAGGCTCTTTACAGCTTCACCAGACTACTAAGGCGAGCGCTTAAGGCACTCAGCCTTTATACAATATATGATGTCTAGATTGATGATCCTAGAACCAACAAATCATAGCAATTGTATAGGAAAACTGTTTTTGATATTTTTGATTGATAGTTAATAAGGATTGAATCGTGTATCATGGGTTTTTTAAATAAAATAAATTAAAAAAGTTAATTTGATGTTAAAATATAACAGAGTCAAAATAGGATAGCTTTAATGAAAAAGTAATATTTAAAAACTTATTTATGTCCTGGGTCTAAGTTATTATTTTGTGTAGATCCATTGTTTATTGTGTTCCTGTAATGTTTAGCTTAAGTTTTTTAAAACTTTCATCGATTTATTTAATTTTCGACTGAACTGAAGTCCAACCTGAAAGTACTAGCAGAGAACTCCTTAAAATATTATTTGTCTGGGATACATACACAATAAAACGATATCCTTTCTTAAGATAATTTTAAGTACAACATACATACAAGAAAATACAATTTATTTCTTTTAAATGGATATTATTGGATTTCAAAAATTATACTGCATCCTTGACATTATAATGGCGCGAGTAGTGCCGCCTATTCTTTATATTACATTGTGACCCTTTGCAAACCATATTTGGAACAACAACAAATTTGATAAGCCTTTTGAAGTTGTTATAAGTTTTACTTCATACTACTGATAATAAAAGCACAAGCATTGCCTTGAAGAATCTTTTTTATTATAAAGATTATTAATAAGACCTCTTGGGAATTACTGTTTATGGACTTTTTGTTAATCTAAGTTACTATGATTTTCATTTGCTTTTAATATAATTCAAATGTAATATATATAAAAGTCGAAAAATGTATTAATAATACTTGGGAATGATAAATGACAGAAAACTTATGAGAAGAAAATTTTATATAAGCTTAGTAGCACATATTTAAAGACTGAATATTCTTTATTTATTTAAATTGTAACTGTGGAATTTACGTATTTACTGACAGGATTGTAATAAGCTTGTTTATTGATTTAAATATCATTTTACATTGTAAAACCATATTTAGTGTATATTCCAAAATGGAAGTATTTCCTTAAAACATTGTTCAGCAGTGAAAACTTATATTTAATGAATACCTAACAAACATAAATCTATAAATTGCTTCTTACAATCATAGAAATTAATGTTTTTGCTAGTATATTATGAAATTCGACAATAAGCAGATTACTAATAACTAATGTGAGAATAAAACAAGATACTGTTTCGATGTTTTACCTATACAATTTATATCAAAAATTGACTTTTCATATCGCTGTATAATTAACATTTAGGTTTTAAGAAATATATGTATATATATATTCAGTGTAACTTTGAAAATTTTACAGAAAAGCCTTTTAAATTTCCAAAGCAAAGTATCATATGTTTTACGGAGTGATTTACTCCATACTTGGCTTTATTTAATTCTTAATACTTAGTGATACATTAAACTGCCTGAATATAGCCTAATTAGTTAGTACGAATGTCCAAACAAACGTAAAAAGTACGATGCTAAGCTATAAATTTAATGTTCTACCATCAATAATTGAACGAAATGAATACAGTATTGTACTCACTTTGTTATCTGTAAACCAGATGTTGGTTGGTTGGTTGAAAATAAGCCTTAACTTATAAGATACAAAAATACTGGCAAATAAAAAAAAATCTATTTGTACAAAAGAGAAATTGTAGTATTTTTCATAATAACACGTAATAATTACAAATTTTGTTATGTTTACATATTTCTTCACTGAACTTAATTGAACAGCTATCGTTTGTGAATTATTATCCAAGATATCTGTCACCGATTCCTGCTCATTAGTTTATGTTAAAATAAAACGTATTTACTCATTATTATCATCAGATCAATGTACTTTTCTGAATGTTTTTCCTTAAATAATTTATTGTTTTATGAAATAAATTTATTATTATAAAATATTCTAATGTTTAATTTGTAAATACCTACCATAAATAATAATATAATGTATAAAAAACGTAACTCATTTATTGTATAGAATAATGTAAAAAAAACATAAATTATTTATTGTATATATATGATAAAAATTGGAAAGTAATAAATTTCTGAGAATCATCAAATAGACATATTTTATCCTTGCTACCTCTGTTGGCTACCACAATCGAGACTTTTCGCACAGGAAATTTCTGGGCGTCTCATCGAAACGAAGCTACTCGCGGTAAAATTAGCTTGATAGTAATCAAGTCAAAAAATGGACTGTGAATCCTGGACTATTACTGCTTCATAACTGTAACCTATCAATCGAAGTACAGCAATGATCACAATTGTTAACCCGACCAAGCCGTGCCTAGTGCGCCACTCTCGTCTCGCATCGCTTCTGTGTATTGTATAAAAGTAAACAGTGATTAGAATCCTAAAATGAACAGTGAAAGAAAACGGAAATTTATAATTACGACGCCACGCTGATGGCAGGGCTGTAGCTAGAGTCGAATTTCAGGTAGGGCAGCATTGTTTACAGGTAGGGCGGAAGTAAAAAAATTATAATTGATCTGCCCTTGAATGTCACAAACTGGTATGTTCGGAAAAGTTTAGATGCCTATCGCTACAATTTTTTAAACTCAAACTATGAACAAACAACTTAATTATAATAATTTATCTTAGTTTTTGATATTTTTAAGGTAGGGCATTGCCCCACCATGACCCCCCGCCCCCCACCTCCGTAGCTATGGCCGTAGCCGATGGAAATTTCTTTCCTTTGATATCATATTTTTGCCATAGGTACGCTTATATAGCCTATCATTTATATAGGACCTATATATTTCCTATCTATAGGTGTCTGTATTAATGTATTTAACCCACAAGAACGGTAAAATTATAATGACTTAGTTGTGACTCATATAATACAATGCTTAAATCAAAGATTAGGTGAATACAACGGTACCTAATATTGTAGTTATCTGAAAAAACACGGCATACATTTTTTCCTCCTTATCACTTCCTGATAATATTGTGGCGCATATCCGTTATTTCAGATATGACGGAAGAACGACTTGTGACGGAAGTTCCGAGTAGTTTGAAGCAGCTTGCACGCCTTGTTGTGAGGGGCTTCTATACGATAGAAGATGGTCTTATTGTAGATATGCTAGTTAGAAATCCATGTAAGTAGATATTAATACAATCGATGTGATATGTTGTCAATGTAATAATTAAATTTAATTAACTTTCAGGTATGAAAGAAGATGATATATGTGAACTTTTAAAATTTGAAAGAAAAATGCTGCGAGCTCGAATAGCAACCCTGAAAAATGATAAGTTTATTCAAGTTAGATTAAAGATGGAAACAGGTAAAATTTGTTTCGTTCCAAGTAACTTCGCTAGAAACATTATAAAAACCCTGTATGGATTACAAAGCTTAAAGCTTCGATCGTTTAAAGCTTCGATCAACAATAACTAGATATCAGGTCGGCGCGAAAAATACGTCTCGGTATATAACAGCTCACTCGAAATGTAAGTTTTTATTTTGTTTAGTTTGTTTGAAACACAGCCAACGTGCTTACGTTTCACACTCCGCAATGTATTCAAAAGATGCAAAAATAATACCCATAAAAGCAATTTAACGGCCGGAGTATCTTACTTTCGCTAAATACACGTTGAATAACTTATATTTTAAGCTTTAAACTAACAAATAATATCAAATTTTGAACAAAATTACCGATTTTAAACTTGTGATACAAATGTTTGGCCTGCCCCTCACAAACACGCACAATAACGAGAAAACGTACTTTATTCATTACGTGTTAAGGTTGAATTCACAGTAAATGTTGTTTATGTTGTCTTTTCATTTTGAGGGGAGTAATTTATTGCTTTGCTCGTTTTATCGTAAGTATTAGTATAGATAATATTTTGAACATTTGTGACTTTATTACTAGGTGTTATGGTTGTAATTAGGTTGAACTTAAAACTGTTTTAAAACTTTTTTTTCTCCCGTTCTTAGTAAACTAATAGCTACACATAACTATATATTGACGCGGACAATTTTTAGCATGGATTTTGTACGTGACCCTTTATCTAGTTATTGTTGATCGAAGCTTTAAAGACTCGTCATACATTTAATGTAGATTGTGTTTTATTTTAGTTCACAGGTTAATTGTCTTGTTTCAGGCCCTGATGGAAAAGCACAAAAAGTGAACTACTATTTTATTAATTATAAAACTTTTGTAAATGTAGTGAAATACAAATTAGACCTGATGCGAAAACGACTGGAGACCGAAGAACGGGACGCGACAAGTAGAGCCAGCTTTAAATGCCCATCATGTGGAAAAACGTTCACCGACTTGGAAGTAATAAAATATCTCAAGTTTTACTAATATATTCATAAATATTTGCTCTTCAAACAGTATCAATCCAAGTACCTACAAAGTACTTAGAAATGTTGTGTAAAATACGTAACTAAAACTATTATTCTGGTTTAATATCCTAATGCTAAATTACTTTTTGTAAATAATATAGTTCCATTATTTTTGAAAACATACGGTTTCAATAGTAACTAAAATAATACTGTAAATAAGATATACTAATTAGCTGAAATATTTTTCAAGACGCAGAAGTCTTCCGTAGCGACAAAAACCAGATATCAACCTAGATAACTTCTTTCGCAACGAAAATAATATCGTAATATAAAAAGTTTTTATTATAAGAATACATAATATATATAATTTTGTATTCATTATTTATATACCGAATTTTTAAGTAATATGCGGCGATTTGATTCAGCCTACAGATAGCAGTTTGATTCTAATTGCGTGCATTGTTATACTGACAGTTATTAAAAAAATATATTTTATGTATATATTATGGTACAATGTTAATATATGACACCTGATAATTAACTATTTAGTTAATGTAATATCGCTTCTGCTGATGGAACTCAGTGTATCACTTTCATCTACGACTTACGTTCACAGCATTCTAACTTTATTTAAATCAGTGATTTTTAATTTATTGGCCGCGACTCCTCGGGGTTCACGCAAACTCTATAAGGACGTTAAGAAGCCTTAGTAATAAAGAAAAAAAAAACAAGAAAAATATTATTAAAGAACAACACAAAAGAACAAAAATAAAAAATACACTCATATTTCACTGACTCAACTCTTTATTTAATCAATACCTATCAATGAATATAAATAAAAATGTACGGATTTGATATGTCTAAGATAAAAAATACAGTCTAGAAACAGCGAAAGGTAGGGGTCGCAAGATAACACTACTAAATACATACTAAGGGGTTCGTGTCATGAAGAAGGTTGAAAAACACTAATTTAAACAAATAATAGTAGTAATTGTGCGTAAATAAAATGATATAAGGAGTTTTTGGCGGGATCTTGGTCTGTCATGTAGTGGATTTTATTTTTTATTCATAATCTTGTGTTACTTGACTCTATATTGTGTAAAATTGGTGGTGTTTTATGTAATATAATTTGTTTATATTGTGCATAAGTGAAGTGAATGGAAAATAATACCACGGACCATGAATTCTGAGATGCCACAAAAATTCCATGGAACGTTCTAACAAGTTGGCCACCATCTTGTTAGTTCATTGAAATGATATCAAGAAACTTGTAATATCGATACTCACTTGACAATAGCAGTGATGGTCTACTAGAAGACTGATTGTCGAAAATGGAATAGAAGTAGAACTTGTAATACTATTAACTACTTGACAATGGCAGTAATCATCTAAAAGATTGGTTGCCAAAAATAAAGTTAAAAAAAATGATATAAACTTACCTAATATCTATAAATAACAATGTATAATAGTTATCCTAACTTTCGTATTGTCGCCGAATATGAAGTACTTGTCAAAGTTTATAAAAATGCTCACTATGGCAGTTCATACAAAGAAAAGAATGAATAACTGTATACGAGAATAGCTGGTACTTTAACTACTTCCATCTTGAAAAGGCCTCTTAAAAATAAGTCGTTAATTTGATATATGTGTATAAATAATTAATATTATTATTGCTCTTAGGCTGATCAGCTATACGATATGATGACACAAGAGTTTCGTTGCACATTTTGTAACCAAGTAGTAGATGAAGACATGTCGGCACTCCCAAAGAAAGACTCGAGGTTATTATTGGCCAAGTTCAATGAACAGTTGGAAACCTTGTACATATTATTGCGAGAGGTGGAAGGTATCAAATTAGCTCCTGAAATATTGGAACCGGAACCGGTGGATATCAACACAATAAGAGGGTGAGTAATCTGCAGCGTTTTCAAATTAGAATCAATTTACTTTCGTTATAAGCTAATAAATTTCAAGAATATGTGCACCTAAATGTTTTCGCCATTTTGGCAATATGTTTCCTTCCTAGGCTGACAGTTCTAAAGAATTTATTGCATGGTGGTAGGGCATTTTATCAGATTTCTTACCTAGTATCTATAGATCAAGGGTGCTCAAACTTGCACTGCTGATGGTCCACCTCAATATTGTTAGACTACGATCTATCGAATCCGAAAGGCTGTAGGAATGTGTGATGCACGATCGTCCCGCTAAAAAAGATAAGAAAGTGATAAGGAGGTTGTTCGGCTGTTATGGATCAAATCAATTTTAGTTGTTTATTCATTACATTTTGAAATTTACTTACCTACTAAAACAAAATCTGTAAATAGTTCCATATCGGCAAATTTTCTCAAGATTGACTCAAACAGCACTCGCGATCGACTGTAAGAGTACCCCTGCTATAGATCCTTTCCAATAGCTGCACCCGAAAACCAGTTTTCCTCTAACGTTCACGTGGTAGGTATCTTATCCCACGATATTTGGCAAGTTTCTGGTCAAATCCTAAAGCTTATAAAATATTAGAGAAATACTTGGTTTGGAAACCATTGTCTCGATGTAAGACATTCAAGGCAACTTGTGTTTAGAAAAATATCTAAGAAGTTTTTCTACTCGATACTTCATCGTGGAGCTTTAAGCAAATGATTTGATACGAGAGTTTTACAACACTTGCCTAGTCTTTTCTGGTTTTTAAGATAAATTAGATGTAACGAATTAACTAAAAGAGTGGATTACTGGAGCAACGGTTATTATAGCTGGCAGTTTAAACTTAATGTTAAGTTTGGCTTGTAAAAAACGCAAAACAAGAGACCGGTGTAATTTATAAATAACAACCACTTATGTATTATATGACGTATATAAAAATTGATAGATTTAAAGTGTTCAAATTGTGTTAACGTTTCACCTCAATCTCAAGCCTTGTATTGTAGTTCTATTTAGGTTAATTGTACATAGGGTTAGGCTGAAGTGACTAGTCAAGTTCGAATGAGTTGCACGCCTTTTTGCTATTTAATAAGAAAAAACACAGCCACAGTATATTAGAAATGATGTTAATTTCCAATATTAAATTTCCAGGTTAAGTATGAAACAGCATAATGCACGTCCATCCGGAGAACAATGGTCTGGTGAGGCGACACGTAACCAAGGCATGCTTGTAGAGGAAACTCGTGTCGACGTCACTATCGGTGAAAATGATAATGCAGTTGATGCAAATGCACAACGCAAAGAACGTCCCGTTTGGATGGTGGAGAGCACAATCGTTACTAACGACCAGGTACAATTATTCAATATCTATATGAATTTCACCAACTATGTATACTTTTTTCACAGAACCATACAACTCGATGATTTTATTTATGTACACAAATTAAGAATTACTGTAAATATTATTTATATCTGTCGAGTTCCTTATACTTTTGTACGTACGTTTGTACGTATAAAGAAAATGGTTTATTCACTGGATATTTTGTTAATCGACACCACCATTGGATTTAACAGTTGGGAGGTCGTGTGGAAACGAAAAAGTGGAAACTTTGTATAATTCTGAATATGAACTTTTTGTAGTGAAAACTTCTTTAGCCCCATTGTGTTTGAAACTCGGTGAAACAAATAAACGGCAATAATCAAAGACAAATATATACATAGAACTTAACGTGCGAGTGAGCGAGTGAGATAGAATACATTATACAGTGTTTCTATTTTCGCTGTCTCCTCATTGTGTATTCCACTATGTATGTGTTATGTATGTATGTGCCTATATATTACGAAGCCTTGGGAAACATAAATTTGCTGTATTATTATTATGTCTTATGTTACAATTAAGGCGTACTAAATAGTAGGCGATTGTTTGTATATTATAGGTAGGTATATAGAATTTCTTGGTTGTAGGGTTATCGAACTTATTTTCTAAACATTGTTATTCGTGAACATAATTATAATTCACATGAAACACGTAGTTATCGAGAAGCAACAAAACCCTTTTAACGTACTGCGCAATTTGAGAGGTACCAACTAAGGACAAAATCTTGGTGTTAGTGTAGCAATCAGACGTGTGAGCAGAACGGAATATATGACGCACTCGTGGCAGCGCACGTATCGATAAGGCTCTATCTCGTTGTCTATTCAAATTGTAATGAATCAAAATTACACGTTTTGTTATCGATAATATACCGCCGGTCCTATGACTATGATTTATGATGATGATTTATAATGTAGTAGGTGGTAGAGCCACGTTGAAGCTATTATTGAGTTCAGCATGAATGTGGCGGCTCGCCCAGGGTAGTACCACCCTCTCACAGAAAACCGACGTGAAGTAACAGTGCTTGCATTGTTGCGTTTCGTTTGGTCAGTGAGAGTGCCCACCCCACCTCTCTCCTCTCCCTCCCTTTCCTCCAAACACAGGCTGGCAACGCACTTTCGACTCCGTTGGTGTTGTTACTGTCTATTGACGGTGGTGATCACTTAACATCACGTGACCCACCTGTTCGTTAGCCTGCTATGACATTTAAAAAAATAATTGGCCTGCAGTAAGATTTTATACCATATATATAATATTGACATTTTCGGATATACGTATGTTAACCCTATGTAATAGATTCTCCGTGTAAAATAATAGTTTCAAACTAACCTTTACCCAATAAAACATACGAGTCAAATTTTACATGAGACATAAATCATATGCTAAATAGATTGATTTATGTGTGAGCCCCGAGTTAAGGCCTTGTATCTACCTATTCAATAAATTTCTAGAGTGATAGTGTCCATTCGACGGATGCAGCTCTCGAGAAAGCCGCCAGCAACGCTAGTAATATCAAGACTGCTGGCAAAGAGAAGAACGATGATATTATGTCTGTGCTCCTCGCTCACGAAAAACAAAATACAGGTAAATAAACGTCTACGGTGTTATTACAAAAAAGTTAAATACGTATTGAACCCTGGCTTTAGAAAGGTGTCATATTAAATGCACCGCGGTTGTTGAATATTCGCCAGCTTGCTCTTTTGTCTCGCTTTGGTTACGTTAGGTTAAACTTGTGAAAAAGGATAACGTGAACTTGCCTCGTGCGAACGCGGTGCATTTATTAGGAAACGTTTTTAGACCAAGTATTTAATAGGTATTTAACTTTTTTGTAATAACACGGCTAATGTCTTAAATATTAAATCTATATAATAGGGTGTCCTAAAACGATCGGCTTTTTATTTTTCTTCAAATGAACGTGAAATTTTGTCAGAGAATACTAAAAGAAAGATTCTGTCAAAATTTAAAACAAAACGTAACATCAAGAGGACGTTTTGAGGTCGCTAGACGTTTTTTTTTTAAATTTTTCATATAATTAACACAGGAAAAAAATATTTAAACCTTAGAACTGTTTAACTCGATCTCCGATTGTCGTTCTGAAAAAAAAAACAACTTATACTCTTATAGGAAACTGAATGTCCTACAAAAAAGGTGCGTTATGATTTTTTGATAAAACCACTCCTGTAAAAGTAATTGAGAGTTAAAATTAGACATTTAATTAATTTTGAATTTTTTCTTCTTTTGTGGGTGGGTTCACGACCATTTGAAGAAAAATAAATAGTCGATTTTTATTTTTGGTACACCCTAGTATGTAATATAGAACTACTAATTTTAGATAATCTATACTTAATATTATAAAGAGGTAAAGTTTGTGACGTTGTAGGGGGTAATCTCAGGAACTACTGGTCCGATTCTTTCAGTGTTATATAGCTCATTTATCGAGGAAGGTTATAGGCTATGTATCATCACGCTAAGACCAACAGGAGCGGAGCACCAGTTAAGAATATTTAGAAATCGTTTTTTTTTCCTCTTGAGAGCTTCCGCTGCGTTACCTAACGTTAACCCAGATCAACTACTCCACGCCAACGAAGTCGTGGGCAGAGGCTAGTAGTTTTATAAAACTAGGAGTGATTTACAACAACCTTCAAGACTTTATTGGTTGTCATATCGTTAGAGTTCACCGGTAAAAAAGTCTTATTTTATAATGAAATAATTTACTGTACACATGAATGCACTTTATACAGTTTAGACGCACACTTGACTAGTGTAATTAAGGTGAATTAGTCTTCTGTATACTCAACAAATTATAGACAATTTTGTCGTACCAGAAGGTCCCATCATGCATTAATAAAGTGCAATATAGTCTCAACAGTTAATATAATCTTTTCCGGCATCGAACTTATTTCAGGTAATCCTGCTGCGAACGCTGTGAAAGGAATAGAGCCTGATAGTTCAGATTCAAGTGATAATGAATCCAAGGACCCCTACAAACTCAAAGACGAATTGGCAGCAGTTGGTATGTACAATTTTCGTAAACTTATATTCTATAAAGTATAACTTTATATACTTTACAAATAATTTTAACATAGGTACACGAATATCGTAAGATCGGGAATGTAAAGCTAATATCATTAATAATATTTATAGTTGGCTCATACTTTTTGATCGTTCTCAATTAGTTTCACAGAATGTTTTAGGTATAATTATATATTGTATTGTATTTATGTGTATAGCATCGGGATAACTTAAAGATAAATACATTCCATATGTAGATTACTATAGTAATATTTTAACTTTGTAATAGATTCTTTATTACGCGAAAACCTGAACATACGGTTATATTCAGAACAGTCAAAAAGATTGACGAGGACTGTATGTCAATAGATCGATAATTAGTGCATAATGACGTAGTTGTACGTGCTTCCAGCGGACGTAATAGAACAAAAAGAAATACAGCTATTATAGAGATATGAATAACGTTCAAACTTAAAAAAATAATTAATTATATTTCGATTTTTAACCTTAATGTATTATCTATATATTAATACGTGAAGCCCAAAATTTGTATCCCTTTTTGAGAGAAATGCGTGAACGGATGAACGTGAAACTTGGCATAGTTAAAAACTTTAATTATCTTTAATTATGCCAAGTTTCACGTTCATCCGTTCGCGCATTTCTCTCAAAAAGGGATACAAAGTTTGGGCTTCACGTATTAATATATAGATATGGAGGAGAAGTGCAGAAAGCTATTTATTTTAAATAAAATGCATTAGAAGTACATTAAATTAATTAAAATATGCATTACTCACACTAGTGCTTCAATTTTACACAACATATACACACATGTAAATAAAAAAGACATTTTGACGCCTGTCAATAAAAGACTTCAATAAAGGTTGTGAAGGAGGTTGCTATGCTCGACTGTATGTATTATTTTACTCTTACGTACCAATTACCCTTTTTCATTCTACATTCAACTTTTAAAAAAATCAATGAACTATGGTCTTATGTCGACCACTGGGCGCCCACTAGTCCAGTTAAATACATAGTTATTGTTTAAAACTTTGTATCTTTGAAAATCCTTCACCGATTTCATTGAAACTTTCATTAATATTGCATTTGAATACGTATTAGTTTTTATATACTTTTTACTATATAATTATACGTATTACTATAGAACACGATAAAATGGACGTAAAAAACAACACAATACTATTACATTACCTTACTATATTATATTATTTTTACATTTATATTATTCCGGATGCGTATATGTTCACAATTATTCGCCTTCTATAGGGTTTGAACGATTTTGATAAACTTTGTTTAAATTTAGATAGATGGTTTTTAATTATAATTCGACTCGGTAGGTGGCGACGTGATCGAATACTACTTGATTTTAAATTTCCGACTATTCGTTTTACATTTCACGTTAAAAACATGTAATTCTAAGTTAACAGTATAATAAGTAGCTATAGTATAATGGCGAAGCAAACGAGAATGTATCAAGACCATATTAAAATACCAATGGCATTTAATTGCATGTTAGTCTACGTGTAGTTTTGAATAACCACCTGTTTTTACTTGATTTTTCGATTTTAATAATTCTACACATGAATTTTTACTTGCTGATAGGTACCGTAAATTTATGAAATGTAGTTACAGTAATATATGTGTTGATTTTCTGTTTCACACTATATTATTGTATATAGAGTAGTAAAATACTACGTAATACAATCGTAGTGAATTCAAAAGCAGCTACACTGTAATTTAATCTTAATTTGACATCACACACAGATTATAATAGGTATAATATTTATGTATATATAGCACTTTTTTTTACTTTATTTTTGGCAACCAAACTTTTAGATTATTACTGTCGTTGTAGATTAGTTAATATTATTACAAGTTAGTGTCGTGCGATCATTTCAATGCCAATGTCAGTGTTCCCACTAGATGGTGGCTCCCTTGTTACAACTTTCCAGGGAATTTTTGTGGCATCTCAGAATTCATGGTCCGTGGTATTATTTTCCATTCACTTCACTTATGCATAGTAAACAAACTGTATTACATAAAACACCACCAATTTTACACAATATAGAGTCAAGTAACACAAGATTATGAATAAAATATAAAATCCACTACATGACAGACTGAAATGAATGAAATGAAAAATGATATATGTGCAATGTTAAGTTGAGGTTATGTGTTGACTGGGTAAATTTTATAATGACGTCATCGCTTCGATTTCGTTTTAGCTGAGATGGAAAGTGAAGATTCCGATTCGGATGACAACGCTCCGACTGTAATGGTTAACGGAAAACTGGTACCGTTGACAAGTATCAACGACGATCTCATCGCACAAATGACACCGACAGAGAAGGAGACCTACATACAGGTCTATCAGGAATATTACAGTCATATGTATGATTAAGAAAAACATATAATTAAAAATCCTTTGTTAAAATGAATTTTATTTATTTGTTCCTGTGATTACCTTTTGTCCTCTGCCTATTTTATCGTAACTTGAGGTGAGTGTTGTTTTTAGGGGATGTTTATGGAATAATGCTTAGAAAGTATGTCCGTATTATTACAAAAAAGTTAAATACGTATTAAATACTTGGTTTAAAAAAGTTTCCTAATAAATGCACCGCGCTCGCCCGATTATCATTTTTCGCAAGTCTAACCTAACGTAACTAAACCGAGACAAAAGAGCAAGATGGCGAACGTTCAGCGACCGCGGTGTATTTAATATGAGACCATTTTAAAAGCCAGGGTTCAATACGTATTTAACTTTTTTGTAAGAACACCGTGTGAGTTTATTTAATTTGGCAAAGTTTATTTATGAAATACATTTTCAAGTTTATTTGTGATCAGTCTTTAACTGATTACTCGTTCTGACTAGTGTGCTTGAAAGCTTCTGGACTGAAGTACAACGGCATGAGAATATGGGTGAAAACGTGTGAAAATGAGAAGGTCCCACCGTTTATAGTATGAAGAGAACATTATTATTATAACGAAGGATTTACACTCGTCTATACTACTCATTCCGAAGGAATGTACTTTATCTTCGGTGATTAATTACATCACTACATCTATTGACTATTTCAGTGAAAATAAATCTGTTGTTTTTTTTTCTCTGTATTAATTGTGGCTCTTTGAAAATATTTCTCAGGTTATATTGGCACAGTATGATTACTTTAACTATCACAGGATATAGTGTGATTAATTCGTCAAAATTATAAGGACATACGAAAAGTGATCGAGGAAATTTATGTATTTATATAATAATAATTGTGTATGTATAATTCTACATTGATTCATTCATTAAAACCATTGATTAATATTAATCAATGAACATTTAAAACAGAGAAGGAGCAACAGAAATTAAAGAGCTTTTAAAATGAGTAAAAAAACAGAACTCTAGCTAAAGAGTAAATAAGTAGTAGAGCAGGGATTCCCAAACTGGGTTCCACGGAACCTAGGTGTTCCGTAGAATAGCCATCAGAGTTCCGCCAAAATTATATCTATACAAAAACAAATACAAGTGAAGATTGTACGCTACCTCTGATATACGCATACAATTGTCGGTCATAATACCGAACTATAAAACAATTATTCATAAAACAGAAAAACAATTTCATTCTTCACTTAAGAATAATGTGTTACAATTTACACAAACCCAATTACAATTTCTTAAAAAAAATGTTCTTATATGAATTTTAGTGTTGATTTGTAATCATTTGATATGGATGAGATTCTAATAAAATAAAAGGTATTTGGTTGGTGTTCCGTTATCTTTAAAGTTTAGGAACTCCTGTAGTAGAGTATTATAATATAATCTAGCTGCCTGCCCTGGCTGCACTAACAAAGAAAATGAGTCCGAATATTCCATCTACAATACGACCATGGAAATAAATCAAATGGCAACTCAATCTGTCAATATTTTTGAGGATCTCCCTATATTGCCTTCTGTCTCTTTCATTCACATGTTTGTTTATATATATCGACGGGAGAAAGCGGAATTGTTGTAACTTGCATTTTGAGCTAACCAGGATAAAATATGTATTTTTTTAAATAAAATAGATACTACTTTGTTTATGTGTCAATGATACTTGGAATTGCTTGTTATATAATTTTACATACCAATGTTCAGTCTATTTCTATAAATATAATATGAGTTATGAATTTTTGAAAGTTTTTTTGGTTCTGGTGTTAGGTTGGGTTTTTCAAGTTAGGACAATTCCGCTTTCTTCCGTCGATATATATAGACATTTAGATTTATTTCAATATAGATATTTAAACAATACAACAGCAATATTTCAAATATATTCTTCAATATTTTTTTTATTTAAATTATATATATATACCAACTATATTATTTTATATTAATTACATATTTTCCATACTTTCAATAGTAGCCTATAGCACTCAAGGGTAATATACTTTTATAACCGTGAAAGAATTTTCAAAATCGGTAGTACAGGAGATTACCCTGAACATTCAAACTCATAAATTTACCTCTTTATAATATACTAGCTGACCCCTGCAACTTCGTCTGCGTCAAATCGGTTGTCAACGGTTTCAATTGTATTTTTTAATGTGAAAATTTTTAATAAATCTAAAACCCGATTGCAGCCACACCTACCGTTTCCAATTGTAAATCCAAACTGTCAAGGGACGCACTCAAACATATACCCAGACGGTATGTCAGAAATCTTTTAAAATAAAAACTAATCTACATATGGCGGTAATGTAAAAAAAGCTGAGAGGTCTATGGATCCCTAGTTGGAACGAAGTTCCTTTCCCTTTTTTGTACACTTTTACAGCATAGTTTACATTATAAAATATCAAGTTGATAGAGTTAAATTGTAAATTAAACGATAAAATATATTCATAAAATAAATAATGATAAATTAAACACTGAATACACATAACTATTGTCAACTTGTATTAAAACTTTTGCACATTGTATTGAAGAAATAAATAAATATTAAAGATATATGAGCACGACGCGTCAACTATCACTTGCTATAACTATTCGTCTAAGAGCTAGCAACGGTTTCGACAACGAATTCGAATAAGCTAGTTTTTTATATATCTTTATGTTGATTCCAAACAGCGTGCGGGCTACCTGGCTGCCGGTAAACGTTGCGTTTATTAGTGCATATCGCACCTTTACGGGCAAAAATATTGATATTTATATAATCTAGAATGTTTTGTTTTTCACTAACTTTGAAACGTTACTAAAACATGAAATAATTATTGCCAGGCATTTTTGTTACTAACAATAATGTGCCCGATGCCATTTTTTGTAAATAAAAAAAATATGTTCAAACCATATTAAGATAGCTGTAATTATAATATTATTTTATTTGGGGCACTCCCAAAGAAAGACTCGAGATTATTATTGGCCAAGTTCAATGAACAGTTGGAAACCCTGTACATATTATTGCGAGAGGTGGAAGGTATCAAATTAGCTCCTGAAATATTGGAACCGGAACCGGTGGATATCAACACAATAAGAGGGTGAGTAATCTGCAGCGTTTTCAAATTAGAATCAATTTACTTTCGTTATAAGCTAATAAATTTCAAGAATATGTGCACCTAAATGTTTTCGCCATTTTGGCAATATGTTTCCTTCCTAGGCTGACAGTTCTAAAGAATTTATTGCATGGTGGTAGGGCATTTTATCAGATTTCTTACCTAGTATCTATAGATCAAGGGTGCTCAAACTTGCACTGCTGATGGTCCACCTCAATATGGTTAGACTATGATCTATCGAATCCGAAAGGCTGTAGGAATGTGTGATGCACGATCGTCCCGCTAAAAAAGATAAGAAAGTGATAAGGAGGTTGTTCGGCTGTTATGGATCAAATCAATTTTAGTTGTTTATTCATTACATTTTGAAATTTACTTACCTACTAAAACAAAATCTGTAAATAGTTCCATATCGGCAAATTTTCTCAAGATTGACTCAAACAGCACTCGCGATCGACTGTAAGAGTACCCCTGCTATAGATCCTTTCCAATAGCTGCACCCGAAAACCAGTTTTCCTCTAACGTTCACGTGGTAGGTATCTTATCCCACGATATTTGGCAAGTTTCTGGTCAAATCCTAAAGCTTATAAAATATTAGAGAAATACTTGGTTTGGAAACCATTGTCTCGATGTAAGACATTCAAGGCAACTTGTGTTTAGAAAAATATCTAAGAAGTTTTTCTACTCGATACTTCATCGTGGAGCTTTAAGCAAATGATTTGATACGAGAGTTTTACAACACTTGCCTAGTCTTTTCTGGTTTTTAAGATAAATTAGATGTAACGAATTAACTAAAAGAGTGGATTACTGGAGCAACGGTTATTATAGCTGGCAGTTTAAACTTAATGTTAAGTTTGGCTTGTAAAAAACGCAAAACAAGAGACCGGTGTAATTTATAAATAACAACCACTTATGTATTATATGACGTATATAAAAATTGATAGATTTAAAGTGTTCAAATTGTGTTAACGTTTCACCTCAATCTCAAGCCTTGTATTGTAGTTCTATTTAGGTTAATTGTACATAGGGTTAGGCTGAAGTGACTAGTCAAGTTCAAATGAGTTGCACGCCTTTTTGCTATTTAATAAGAAAAAACACAGCCACAGTATATTAGAAATGATGTTAATTTCCAATATTAAATTTCCAGGTTAAGTATGAAACAGCATAATGCACGTCCATCCGGAGAACAATGGTCTGGTGAGGCGACACGTAACCAAGGCATGCTTGTAGAGGAAACTCGTGTCGACGTCACTATCGGTGAAAATGATAATGCAGTTGATGCAAACGCACAACGCAAAGAACGTCCCGTTTGGATGGTGGAGAGCACAATCGTTACTAACGACCAGGTACAATTATTCAATATCTATATGAATTTCACCAACTATGTATACTTTTTTCACAGAACCATACAACTCGATGATTTTATTTATGTACACAAATTAAGAATTACTGTAAATATTATTTATATCTGTCGAGTTCCTTATACTTTTGTACGTACGTTTGTACGTATAAAGAAAATGGTTTATTCACTGGATATTTTGTTAATCGACACCACCATTGGATTTAACAGTTGGGAGGTCGTGTGGAAACGAAAAAGTGGAAACTTTGTATAATTCTGAATATGAACTTTTTGTAGTGAAAACTTCTTTAGCCCCATTGTGTTTGAAACTCGGTGAAACAAATAAACGGCAATAATCAAAGACAAATATATACATAGAACTTAACGTGCGAGTGAGTGAGTGAGATAGAATACATTATACAGTGTTTCTTATTTTCGCTGTCTCCTCACTATGTATGTGTTATGTATGTATGTGCCTATATATTACGAAGCCTTGGGAAACATAAATTTGCTGTATTATTATTATGTCTTATGTTACAATTAAGGCGTACTAAATAGTAGGCGATTGTTTGTATATTATAGGTAGGTATATAGAATTTCTTGGTTGTAGGGTTATCGAACTTATTTTCTAAACATTGTTATTCGTGAACATAATTATAATTCACATGAAACACGTAGTTATCGAGAAGCAACAAAACCCTTTTAACGTACTGCGCAATTTGAGAGGTACCAACTAAGGACAAAATCTTGGTGTTAGTGTAGCAATCAGACGTGTGAGCAGAACGGAATATATGACGCACTCGTGGCAGCGCACGTATCGATAAGGCTCTATCTCGTTGTCTATTCAAATTGTAATGAATCAAAATTACACGTTTTGTTATCGATAATATACCGCCGGTCCTATGACTATGATTTATGATGATGATTTATAATGTAGTAGGTGGTAGAGCCACGTTGAAGCTATTATTGAGTTCAGCATGAATGTGGCGGCTCGCCCAGGGTAGTACCACCCTCTCACAGAAAACCGACGTGAAGTAACAGTGCTTGCATTGTTGCGTTTCGTTTGGTCAGTGAGAGTGCCCACCCCACCTCTCTCCTCTCCCTCCCTTTCCTCCAAACACAGGCTGGCAACGCACTTTCGACTCCGTTGGTGTTGTTACTGTCTATTGACGGTGGTGATCACTTAACATCACGTGACCCACCTGTTCGTTAGCCTGCTATGACATTTAAAAAAATAATTGGCCTGCAGTAAGATTTTATACCATATATATAATATTGACATTTTCGGATATACGTATGTTAACCCTATGTAATAGATTCTCCGTGTAAAATAATAGTTTCAAACTAACCTTTACCCAATAAAACATACGAGTCAAATTTTACATGAGACATAAATCATATGCTAAATAGATTGATTTATGTGTGAGCCCCGAGTTAAGGCCTTGTATCTACCTATTCAATAAATTTCTAGAGTGATAGTGTCCATTCGACGGATGCAGCTCTCGAGAAAGCCGCCAGCAACGCTAGTAATATCAAGACTGCTGGCAAAGAGAAGAACGATGATATTATGTCTGTGCTCCTCGCTCACGAAAAACAAAATACAGGTAAATAAACGTCTACGGTGTTATTACAAAAAAGTTAAATACGTATTGAACCCTGGCTTTAGAAAGGTGTCATATTAAATGCACCGCGGTTGTTGAATATTCGCCAGCTTGCTCTTTTGTCTCGCTTTGGTTACGTTAGGTTAAACTTGTGAAAAAGGATAACGTGAACTTGCCTCGTGCGAACGCGGTGCATTTATTAGGAAACGTTTTTAGACCAAGTATTTAATAGGTATTTAACTTTTTTGTAATAACACGGCTAATGTCTTAAATATTAAATCTATATAATAGGGTGTCCTAAAACGATCGGCTTTTTATTTTTCTTCAAATGAACGTGAAATTTTGTCAGAGAATACTAAAAGAAAGATTCTGTCAAAATTTAAAACAAAACGTAACATCAAGAGGACGTTTTGAGGTCGCTAGACGTTTTTTTTTTAAATTTTTCATATAATTAACACAGGAAAAAAATATTTAAACCTTAGAACTGTTTAACTCGATCTCCGATTGTCGTTCTGAAAAAAAAAACAACTTATACTCTTATAGGAAACTGAATGTCCTACAAAAAAGGTGCGTTATGATTTTTTGATAAAACCACTCCTGTAAAAGTAATTGAGAGTTAAAATTAGACATTTAATTAATTTTGAATTTTTTCTTCTTTTGTGGGTGGGTTCACGACCATTTGAAGAAAAATAAATAGTCGATTTTTATTTTTGGTACACCCTAGTATGTAATATAGAACTACTAATTTTAGATAATCTATACTTAATATTATAAAGAGGTAAAGTTTGTGACGTTGTAGGGGGTAATCTCAGGAACTACTGGTCCGATTCTTTCAGTGTTATATAGCTCATTTATCGAGGAAGGTTATAGGCTATGTATCATCACGCTAAGACCAACAGGAGCGGAGCACCAGTTAAGAATATTTAGAAATCGTTTTTTTTTCCTCTTGAGAGCTTCCGCTGCGTTACCTAACGTTAACCCAGATCAACTACTCCACGCCAACGAAGTCGTGGGCAGAGGCTAGTAGTTTTATAAAACTAGGAGTGATTTACAACAACCTTCAAGACTTTATTGGTTGTCATATCGTTAGAGTTCACCGGTAAAAAAGTCTTATTTTATAATGAAATAATTTACTGTACACATGAATGCACTTTATACAGTTTAGACGCACACTTGACTAGTGTAATTAAGGTGAATTAGTCTTCTGTATACTCAACAAATTATAGACAATTTTGTCGTACCAGAAGGTCCCATCATGCATTAATAAAGTGCAATATAGTCTCAACAGTTAATATAATCTTTTCCGGCATCGAACTTATTTCAGGTAATCCTGCTGCGAACGCTGTGAAAGGAATAGAGCCTGATAGTTCAGATTCAAGTGATAATGAATCCAAGGACCCCTACAAACTCAAAGACGAATTGGCAGCAGTTGGTATGTACAATTTTCGTAAACTTATATTCTATAAAGTATAACTTTATATACTTTACAAATAATTTTAACATAGGTACACGAATATCGTAAGATCGGGAATGTAAAGCTAATATCATTAATAATATTTATAGTTGGCTCATACTTTTTGATCGTTCTCAATTAGTTTCACAGAATGTTTTAGGTATAATTATATATTGTATTGTATTTATGTGTATAGCATCGGGATAACTTAAAGATAAATACATTCCATATGTAGATTACTATAGTAATATTTTAACTTTGTAATAGATTCTTTATTACGCGAAAACCTGAACATACGGTTATATTCAGAACAGTCAAAAAGATTGACGAGGACTGTATGTCAATAGATCGATAATTAGTGCATAATGACGTAGTTGTACGTGCTTCCAGCGGACGTAATAGAACAAAAAGAAATACAGCTATTATAGAGATATGAATAACGTTCAAACTTAAAAAAATAATTAATTATATTTCGATTTTTAACCTTAATGTATTATCTATATATTAATACGTGAAGCCCAAAATTTGTATCCCTTTTTGAGAGAAATGCGTGAACGGATGAACGTGAAACTTGGCATAGTTAAAAACTTTAATTATCTTTAATTATGCCAAGTTTCACGTTCATCCGTTCGCGCATTTCTCTCAAAAAGGGATACAAAGTTTGGGCTTCACGTATTAATATATAGATATGGAGGAGAAGTGCAGAAAGCTATTTATTTTAAATAAAATGCATTAGAAGTACATTAAATTAATTAAAATATGCATTACTCACACTAGTGCTTCAATTTTACACAACATATACACACATGTAAATAAAAAAGACATTTTGACGCCTGTCAATAAAAGACTTCAATAAAGGTTGTGAAGGAGGTTGCTATGCTCGACTGTATGTATTATTTTACTCTTACGTACCAATTACCCTTTTTCATTCTACATTCAACTTTTAAAAAAATCAATGAACTATGGTCTTATGTCGACCACTGGGCGCCCACTAGTCCAGTTAAATACATAGTTATTGTTTAAAACTTTGTATCTTTGAAAATCCTTCACCGATTTCATTGAAACTTTCATTAATATTGCATTTGAATACGTATTAGTTTTTATATACTTTTTACTATATAATTATACGTATTACTATAGAACACGATAAAATGGACGTAAAAAACAACACAATACTATTACATTACCTTACTATATTATATTATTTTTACATTTATATTATTCCGGATGCGTATATGTTCACAATTATTCGCCTTCTATAGGGTTTGAACGATTTTGATAAACTTTGTTTAAATTTAGATAGATGGTTTTTAATTATAATTCGACTCGGTAGGTGGCGACGTGATCGAATACTACTTGATTTTAAATTTCCGACTATTCGTTTTACATTTCACGTTAAAAACATGTAATTCTAAGTTAACAGTATAATAAGTAGCTATAGTATAATGGCGAAGCAAACGAGAATGTATCAAGACCATATTAAAATACCAATGGCATTTAATTGCATGTTAGTCTACGTGTAGTTTTGAATAACCACCTGTTTTTACTTGATTTTTCGATTTTAATAATTCTACACATGAATTTTTACTTGCTGATAGGTACCGTAAATTTATGAAATGTAGTTACAGTAATATATGTGTTGATTTTCTGTTTCACACTATATTATTGTATATAGAGTAGTAAAATACTACGTAATACAATCGTAGTGAATTCAAAAGCAGCTACACTGTAATTTAATCTTAATTTGACATCACACACAGATTATAATAGGTATAATATTTATGTATATATAGCACTTTTTTTTACTTTATTTTTGGCAACCAAACTTTTAGATTATTACTGTCGTTGTAGATTAGTTAATATTATTACAAGTTAGTGTCGTGCGATCATTTCAATGCCAATGTCAGTGTTCCCACTAGATGGTGGCTCCCTTGTTACAACTTTCCAGGGAATTTTTGTGGCATCTCAGAATTCATGGTCCGTGGTATTATTTTCCATTCACTTCACTTATGCATAGTAAACAAACTGTATTACATAAAACACCACCAATTTTACACAATATAGAGTCAAGTAACACAAGATTATGAATAAAATATAAAATCCACTACATGACAGACTGAAATGAATGAAATGAAAAATGATATATGTGCAATGTTAAGTTGAGGTTATGTGTTGACTGGGTAAATTTTATAATGACGTCATCGCTTCGATTTCGTTTTAGCTGAGATGGAAAGTGAAGATTCCGATTCGGATGACAACGCTCCGACTGTAATGGTTAACGGAAAACTGGTACCGTTGACAAGTATCAACGACGATCTCATCGCACAAATGACACCGACAGAGAAGGAGACCTACATACAGGTCTATCAGGAATATTACAGTCATATGTATGATTAAGAAAAACATATAATTAAAAATCCTTTGTTAAAATGAATTTTATTTATTTGTTCCTGTGATTACCTTTTGTCCTCTGCCTATTTTATCGTAACTTGAGGTGAGTGTTGTTTTTAGGGGATGTTTATGGAATAATGCTTAGAAAGTATGTCCGTATTATTACAAAAAAGTTAAATACGTATTAAATACTTGGTTTAAAAAAGTTTCCTAATAAATGCACCGCGCTCGCCCGATTATCATTTTTCGCAAGTCTAACCTAACGTAACTAAACCGAGACAAAAGAGCAAGATGGCGAACGTTCAGCGACCGCGGTGTATTTAATATGAGACCATTTTAAAAGCCAGGGTTCAATACGTATTTAACTTTTTTGTAAGAACACCGTGTGAGTTTATTTAATTTGGCAAAGTTTATTTATGAAATACATTTTCAAGTTTATTTGTGATCAGTCTTTAACTGATTACTCGTTCTGACTAGTGTGCTTGAAAGCTTCTGGACTGAAGTACAACGGCATGAGAATATGGGTGAAAACGTGTGAAAATGAGAAGGTCCCACCGTTTATAGTATGAAGAGAACATTATTATTATAACGAAGGATTTACACTCGTCTATACTACTCATTCCGAAGGAATGTACTTTATCTTCGGTGATTAATTACATCACTACATCTATTGACTATTTCAGTGAAAATAAATCTGTTGTTTTTTTTTCTCTGTATTAATTGTGGCTCTTTGAAAATATTTCTCAGGTTATATTGGCACAGTATGATTACTTTAACTATCACAGGATATAGTGTGATTAATTCGTCAAAATTATAAGGACATACGAAAAGTGATCGAGGAAATTTATGTATTTATATAATAATAATTGTGTATGTATAATTCTACATTGATTCATTCATTAAAACCATTGATTAATATTAATCAATGAACATTTAAAACAGAGAAGGAGCAACAGAAATTAAAGAGCTTTTAAAATGAGTAAAAAAACAGAACTCTAGCTAAAGAGTAAATAAGTAGTAGAGCAGGGATTCCCAAACTGGGTTCCACGGAACCTAGGTGTTCCGTAGAATAGCCATCAGAGTTCCGCCAAAATTATATCTATACAAAAACAAATACAAGTGAAGATTGTACGCTACCTCTGATATACGCATACAATTGTCGGTCATAATACCGAACTATAAAACAATTATTCATAAAACAGAAAAACAATTTCATTCTTCACTTAAGAATAATGTGTTACAATTTACACAAACCCAATTACAATTTCTTAAAAAAAATGTTCTTATATGAATTTTAGTGTTGATTTGTAATCATTTGATATGGATGAGATTCTAATAAAATAAAAGGTATTTGGTTGGTGTTCCGTTATCTTTAAAGTTTAGGAACTCCTGTAGTAGAGTATTATAATATAATCTAGCTGCCTGCCCTGGCTGCACTAACAAAGAAAATGAGTCCGAATATTCCATCTACAATACGACCATGGAAATAAATCAAATGGCAACTCAATCTGTCAATATTTTTGAGGATCTCCCTATATTGCCTTCTGTCTCTTTCATTCACATGTTTGTTTATATATATCGACGGGAGAAAGCGGAATTGTTGTAACTTGCATTTTGAGCTAACCAGGATAAAATATGTATTTTTTTAAATAAAATAGATACTACTTTGTTTATGTGTCAATGATACTTGGAATTGCTTGTTATATAATTTTACATACCAATGTTCAGTCTATTTCTATAAATATAATATGAGTTATGAATTTTTGAAAGTTTTTTTGGTTCTGGTGTTAGGTTGGGTTTTTCAAGTTAGGACAATTCCGCTTTCTTCCGTCGATATATATAGACATTTAGATTTATTTCAATATAGATATTTAAACAATACAACAGCAATATTTCAAATATATTCTTCAATATTTTTTTTATTTAAATTATATATATATACCAACTATATTATTTTATATTAATTACATATTTTCCATACTTTCAATAGTAGCCTATAGCACTCAAGGGTAATATACTTTTATAACCGTGAAAGAATTTTCAAAATCGGTAGTACAGGAGATTACCCTGAACATTCAAACTCATAAATTTACCTCTTTATAATATACTAGCTGACCCCTGCAACTTCGTCTGCGTCAAATCGGTTGTCAACGGTTTCAATTGTATTTTTTAATGTGAAAATTTTTAATAAATCTAAAACCCGATTGCAGCCACACCTACCGTTTCCAATTGTAAATCCAAACTGTCAAGGGACGCACTCAAACATATACCCAGACGGTATGTCAGAAATCTTTTAAAATAAAAACTAATCTACATATGGCGGTAATGTAAAAAAAGCTGAGAGGTCTATGGATCCCTAGTTGGAACGAAGTTCCTTTCCCTTTTTTGTACACTTTTACAGCATAGTTTACATTATAAAATATCAAGTTGATAGAGTTAAATTGTAAATTAAACGATAAAATATATTCATAAAATAAATAATGATAAATTAAACACTGAATACACATAACTATTGTCAACTTGTATTAAAACTTTTGCACATTGTATTGAAGAAATAAATAAATATTAAAGATATATGAGCACGACGCGTCAACTATCACTTGCTATAACTATTCGTCTAAGAGCTAGCAACGGTTTCGACAACGAATTCGAATAAGCTAGTTTTTTATATATCTTTATGTTGATTCCAAACAGCGTGCGGGCTACCTGGCTGCCGGTAAACGTTGCGTTTATTAGTGCATATCGCACCTTTACGGGCAAAAATATTGATATTTATATAATCTAGAATGTTTTGTTTTTCACTAACTTTGAAACGTTACTAAAACATGAAATAATTATTGCCAGGCATTTTTGTTACTAACAATAATGTGCCCGATGCCATTTTTTGTAAATAAAAAAAATATGTTCAAACCATATTAAGATAGCTGTAATTATAATATTATTTTATTTGGACATAAAAGAGAGTAAATTAAAAATAATATGTATAGAATAACTTAGCAATAGCTATAATTTAACGCAATTTTGTAAATAAAAAAAATATGTTCAAACCATATTAAGATAGCTGTAATTATAATATTATTTTATTTGGACATAAAAGAGAGTAAATTAAAAATAATATGTATAGAATAACTTAGCAATAGCTATAATTTAACGCAATACTGACTGTTTTTCATTGTTTACTTTTCTTTACTTTACTTTCAATCTCAATATCATAATGGTTAATAAAATGGAATATGTTCTTTGCAATGGAAAGAATAAAATGGTTTGAAATGAATTATTTTATTTATAAAAAATATCATCGGGCACATTACTGTCAATAACAAATTTGTCTGGCAGTGAAAAATTCATGTTTTGAATAGAGTTTTTAAATTACAAAAAAAAACGTTCCGTTCCTAAAATTATTTATAAATCTAAATTTTGACCTGTAAAGGTGTGATGGGATGGAAAGGCGCATTAAAAAACACAGTGTTAACTGGCTATTAGGTATCCTGAATCCTGTTTGGAAGAACATAATATATCTTCATATTAAAGAACCCGCTTTTCTAAAATTTTGCTTCTTCCAACGTTGCTGGCTCTTGTACTAAGGTGTCGCAAAAAAGTCTAGTTACATTTTACAGAAAGACAGAACAATTGTAAAAGGATTATTTTGGTTTCTATATCGATAACAAAGTCTACCCCGATTAAAATTTTCAAAAAAATGTAATGTACAGATTTGGCTTTGTTAGTTTTATTGGCTTAGTATAGATTAGATTAGTTTAATTTTTAAGACGTTTTAAATAACAGCATCTTCCCGGTGAAATTATAAACAGATTTTCCGATATTTAAACCTAGTAATAATGTATGACCTTCAGTACGTAATTACCTTGAGTTTTATTATTTATTTATTATATTAACAAGTTGGATTGGATTTAACATTGGATGATAAATGTAAAGATCAAGTCAAGCGGATATTGGTGAGGATTATAATGTGAGTGA
This sequence comes from Antheraea pernyi, assembly GCA_015888305.1. Classification (NCBI taxonomy): domain Eukaryota; kingdom Metazoa; phylum Arthropoda; class Insecta; order Lepidoptera; family Saturniidae; genus Antheraea; species Antheraea pernyi. Next base: position 286,371 of record MU159073.1, on the reverse strand, counting down.
TAGCGATGTTTGGAAATGATTATACTCCGTCTCAGAAATATATTGTCTACAATACTGTTTATCGATTAAATTATATAGATAAACATTACGTATATTTTTCAAGTCGTATCATGTACTTCAATATCAATAGATGACAAGACGTGTCGTCGAATTTATTGTGGACTTTTCACGATGAGAGGGATTTAGCGATTCGGATCTGTTATGTATTATCGTATCTTTAGATTTCATAAAATATAAATATGGGTACGTGAATATAGTGTTATAGAAACTAAGCATTGATAATCGTACTAAATATATTGAATCTATTGTGTTAAAAGCATATATTGTAACAAAATTTATTTACTATTAATACAACATGTAGATTATAGGCGCATATATATATTTCTTTTGAGAATTTCTGAAATCTCACAACATAAAAAGAAATACGGCAAACGGAATCCGTACAGATAAAAAAATCAACGTAATAAATAAACAAGTCTTCAAGCCCACCTTCGAAACTATGGAGTTTACAATTATTTGAAAAATGTAATTTACGTGCCATGAGAGTGTAATTAAGTATATGTATTTGGAGATCAATGATATTATAATTACAACGCTGTAGATACGTTACCTACATGATGTTTTGACAAAACAAATGGCACGATAACGCACACATACTTAAACTAATATTGTAACGCCACACTATATTAGATAAAGATGGCATATTCTCATATCGGTTGTGAAAACGAAATAGTTATATGTTGCTTAGATACGGGCTGATTAACGGGGCTAGATCACCTTTGCTAGCTAGCCAAGTTTTAACAAGTCGCTGTCGAAGCGCTTATGTCTTATCTACAGCTTTTTAGTGGTATCATTGTTGTGGATTTATGAAATTTATGAAATGATTTATGGAAGGCTATATATCATCACGCTAAGACCTATAGGAGCGGAGTACTAATGAAGATTGTTTCAAAATTATTATTTTTTCCTGAGTTTCCGCTGCGTGTTAACGTTAGCGCAAAGTAATTTTGCTACGCGGACGAAGTCGCGTGAAAATATAACCCATAAATAAAACAAAGTTTAAAATCAATTACATATTTTATTTTGTATAATAAATAACGTCACAAAATATTTACTTTGTCTAATGAAATATGTTACTACCAAACATTTATATGGGACTTAATTATAATAGTGTAAACATTTAATTGTCCTAAATAATATTGTCTATTGTGACAGAATGTGATCTAATACTGACCAATTAGTTTGTGTACATTACATTAAGTCAATAAATTACAGAGATTAATTCAGTCATATCTCATCATACTCACATATAAATAATATAATTACTTATTTAATTTAAAATCTAAAATCTAAAAAATTCATATAATATTATCAAAAAATCATGAACACATTTCAACTGGGTAACCCCAAATTTTTAAAAAAAATATCGCTATTATATAAGTTTGCAAATCGTACCTTCCATATACTTCATGGAGACTAAAAAGAAAATAATAAATTATAAAAAATATTTTACTACTTGATTTCTTAATTAAATAGTATCTATTATAGTGGTTTTTAAGTCTAATTTAGATGGGAGCCCCACTTCTCCCAATACTCATCTGTTTGCATTTCCATAATTCTTGATAGACAACGGTCACAAGCAAACATTTCTTCTTCACCCGTAAAAATAGCAGCTTTGGCATCTTCCTGTAGTATTAGGAGAATATTAGGATATAATTAATAAACAAGATAAAGTGACAAAATGTGTTAATTAAAAACCACTTTCGTTTCAAATTAAAGATAGCTATGTGGTGTGTTTCATAGGCACACGGAACTTCCGTTTGAACCCAATCCTAACTTCGTGATGTGTTACATAGGTGTACACAACTTCCGTTTGAAGCTAAAACTAACTTCGAGATGTGTTACACAGGTGCACACAACTTTCTTTTGAATCTACACCTAACTTCTTTATGTATTACGCAGAAGTACACAACGTCCGTTTGAACATAAACTTAACTTAGCGATGCGTTACACAGATGCATACAACTTCCGGTGGAAACTGAAACCAAGTTTATACTGCGTTATACTGGTGCACGCAATTTCCGTTATAAGCTAAAATTCACTGTCAATAATTTCTCATTCTCGCAACAAGAATTTAATTAATTATAATAAAAGAAAAACTAAAAAGAAAGTGTACCAGTAATTAGCGGAGACGGTTTCTTTTTCTTTTTCAAACTGACTACGCAATTGACCCAGCAAGGTCTTAACAGCTTCACTGGACTACTACTACTCCGGACTACGGAAATGGTGTTAATACAAATATGATGATTATGTGGCACGATGCATAAGCAATTTTATTTTTAGCATTGGATATATTACATATCAATAAATGCAGACGGTCGATCTAGCGTTTTTTAGAACAGAACACTTAGTTATAATAAAAACTGTTTCAATGTGTTATTAAGGAAATTCAAAATCTCTTAAGTAATATGAGCCAGAATTAGAATTGATGTTTTAATATTAAATTTAATGTGCTTACTGAGTCTTTTGTTATCTTCAAGTCGTCCATAAGGGCTCTGTCAGCATCAGCAAATTCAGTTTCATCAAGTTTCATGAGATCCTTTGGTTCACAATCAGCAACTAACACCACCTAAAATGTTAACAAATTTTAACATAATAAAATATGAAATAATTACAAAATTAATGTTATATATTTTCTTACTTAAGTATTAAAATATTAGTTTAAATTTATTTACCCGGACTCTGTTGTCATATAGAGTGTCAATAAGGGTTATGAATCTCCTCAATTGTGATCTATGTTTCGATATAGATAACTGAGGAATATTCCTTATGAACACTGTGTGAAAAGTTTTGGATATAACAAGGTAATCGCTGGCTCCCAAAGGCTAGAAAATAAACATAGAATTTATTCTTACTAAAATAAAAAAGTTAAAAGATAAATCTATAATTCTTTAACATACAAAAACTGATAACCAGGCTTGAAACCTCAACATATCCTACAACAACACAACACTCTCAGACAATGAAATACAACCACGTGAGCATGTTTAAAAGCAATTCTTAAACATGCCAACCATAAAAAAGCTTCAGCTTTTTTGATCAACTTAACTTGGTGAATTACTTTCAACGAAGTGTAGTTTCGTGACATTAAATATCTCATAGATTGCACATAGTTAATTCATATAAACCCATAGCATTGCTTTCAATGTGTTTTTTTTTTTTAAATGTTTCTACAGTGAAAGTATATTTATCAAATAAATGATAAAAGTAATCCATTATCATATTAAGACTAGTAGAGCCACACTGAAGCTATTATTGGTTTCAGCATGAATGGGTCGACTTGTCTGGGGTAGTACCACCCTCTCATAGAAGACTGACGTGAAGTAACAGTGCTTGCATTTTTGCGTTTCGTTCTGTCAGTGGGAGCGCTACATCCCTTCCCCTCCCTCCTTTGCCCCAAACACAGGCTGGCAATGCACTTACGACTCCCCTGGTGTTGTCAGTGTCTATGTTACGACATAAAAAAGCCATAACAGGACACACAATATAATTACATAATAGAAATATTTTAGGCTGCAAGTTTGATTTAACTTACTCTATCACATAATTCATCGAATGTGGTATCCAAAACACCTCCACATGATTTATTGAATTTTACATTTCTGCCCATAATATTAATAACTCTTGGCCTAACTGTATCTGTCTCTTTGGACACAAGGAATTTAAATAGAACATCCACAGCATTACTATCCTGAGTGATCTCACTATTTCTGAAAAGACAAACACTTTCTTAGAACAGTTTACATATGTAAGGAAATGCAAATGTATTGGGGAAAATGAGTGTGATAGTCATGTCATGTGCCACATACTATAAATAGGGTATTTGCCTGAAATATTGTCATAAGATCTATACTTACAAAAAAAATTTGCTGTATTTATTGCCACTCCCTCTTAGCCTATAATCAATTCCTGAGTCTAACTGGATCACATCACAGTGTGCTTTCAATACTGGTATAAATGGTAAGAAGTTAGATCTTTGCAGACCATTTTTATATAAATCATCTGGTTTTCTATTACTTGTTGCAATAACAACACAACCATTATCAAATAATTGGGTGAATAAGCGTTTTAGAATCATAGCATCGCCAATATCAGTAACCTGTAATAGATGAATTAAGCAATGTAAGATGTATTTTTAGACATTTATTTCAAAGACATAGACCAGTCCCATTGCACTGTGTCCTTTTTAAGAACACACAAGGTTATGATTGCTGATAAGATTGCAATATGAGTTTATACAATATTTTGGCATACTCTGAATGAGATTCTGCCAAATTGTTTTGATAAACACGTATATTTCAATATTAAATTCATAGTATCATCATCTATCAGACCAGTTCTTGGCACATTCCATAATATTAAAGATGACATCAACATAAAAAAATAATTAGAACATCTCAGATTTATTATAGATTAGCTGTGCCCGATACTTCGTCCACTTGGAACCTTAAGTAAAAACAATGATTAATAAAGTCATCTGAATGTATTAAGTTCATTTAGTTATCTATTTTTCTCTCATACTTATGCCACGGCATCATTAAAATTGCAATAACTTTTGATGGAGTAGACCAATTTTTATGAAACATAGACTAAGTTACTCTTGAAGATACCCTTTATGATTTTCTTTATGAGGTTTTATTATGAACCCAGTACTTTAGCAGTGATGCATGTTCATATAAACAAACATACAAACAGACAGACAGGCAGAAAGACGAGACATTGCTAATAATGATTGAAATGTATTTTATTACTTATTCCTAGACACCTGCAACAATTTTATTCACGAAAGTCGAAATAGTACATTTTACATTTTTATTATATGTATAGATAGATAAGATATAGATCTTAGAAGCAAAAATTCACATTAGTTAGAGTCAAGATATAATTTTTTAATAACATGCTATATTAGTTCAAATTACTTCCAACTGAATTACAACTACCTGAACTTTATTAACATATGATTTTAAAACAAAATACAGTAGAAAAGTATGAAGTATCAGAATATTATATAGTGTTAATTTTGGGTCACTAATAAATATTAGGTAATCAGTTAATAAACGTAAATATAATTGTGTACAAAATATAAACTACAAAGACATACTCACCTGAAATTCATCAAAACAAATCAACCATGACTCCTGTGTTATATCAGCTGCTACAGGCGGTATTGGATCAAAAGGTTTGGAGCTCTCATCACGGAATGAACTAGCACCTTTGCCTGATTTTATCTTAAGCTCATGTATTCTAGCGTGGATATTCAACATGAAGGAATTGAAATGAACTCTCAGCTTTTCTTTTATCTGAAAAGTATGTAGTCAAGTGAAATACTGTTACAACTTAAAAACAAATTTTTTATTTAAATTTTTTATCTAATTCATAAAATTAATTGCATGCATCCATTCATTTTTATTATTATCAGACATAAAGTATAAATAGGGCTAACTTTCTGAAAACTGAATGTCAGCATTTGTAAATGGTGGGGAGAGCCTGGTTGGTAGAATGCAAAGTATAAAGTTTTGTGGGTAAGTAAAAATGAATTTACATTAGCGAAAATTCATGTTACAGAAATCTTTGAAAACTCCCACATCCAGTTTCACCATAACCATATCGTAGGGTCATCACAGGGTATTATATCTCCACTAAGATTTCCCAAGTCCCTAGTGTCATCATAAACGCATACATGTATGGAGCTGTGTGAATACACTACACTGCACTATAATAATACTAGCGATACCATATCCATCTGTGTGTAAATGTTAAGATACTGTCGACCAGACACAAGTTAACTCACATTTTAGTGGTCAAACTTTGTCAACCGATCATGAGTAACCTCTTAATATAATTTTTTTTTTTCACAAATAGTGAAACAACAAATAATAGCTGAAATTATAGCCGGTGACCTAGAATAAATATTCAGTGAAATCGCTGGTCAACAATGTATTCAGATTAGCGTATAGCCTTAATCTCTAGAGTAATTGAAATAGAATTATCAAAGTACTTACCGGAACTGTTTCATAAAACAAATCCATCAACATTGTTTTCCCCCCTCCAACACTACCCCAAATATACAATCCTTTGGGAGCGATAATTTTTGGAGGCTCCGATTTCTTAAAAAAACTGAACAGTGTTCCCCTACTTTGATTATGAAGAACTGGACGTTCATACGAAGAAATCTCCTTATAGATTTGTTGAAGCTGGTGTATTACATGCTCTTGGTGTTCATCTTTCGTCAAAGATCCGTTCGCAACTTTCTCAGCATAGAGTTGCCATGGGCCATCACTTGATATCGGTTGTTCCTGTACTCTTGAAGACAACAACCTCGTACATGAATTGTATTTGTATAGCTGCCAATAACCCTTCAGGAGTGATGATGACATATGGATTGATTTTCGTGCATACATTTTGCTAATTGTCATCTCAATTTCAAAGAAAATACTAATTTCATTATATAATTCCGAATGTATCTATAATATTTCAACCTTGAAAAACAAAATACATCATAAAATATTAAAATTTAGCACAGTCGTCATCTATTGTATATGAACATAATTATTGTACAACAAATTAAAAAATGTATGGCACATTGCACTAGTCCTCCATGTGACAGAGATCATATATGAATATTTCAAGTTTATTTGAATTTTCTTGGCTTCAATGTAACCCATCTATGTATTTATATAACGTACTCTGTGTCTATGTAAACACAGAGTGCATAACTAATTTTTTGTAACATAGAAGAATATAATACTGTACATACGTGAATCAAAGAGAATGCCACGGAAAAGTATTGATACTTTTTACTATCGATACTAGGTTGAATAAACAATCGATCAAAATCAATGTTTTTTAAAATATAAATTGATGTTTGGACGCTATTTTAATATTATAAAGACTTTTTTATAACTGAAAGTCAATCATAGTCGATTTTTCATCTGACACCTCCCTCCTCCATTATGCCTGATCTTTAATTAATAACCCGGAGCTCGAACTATAAGGGATATTCGATATGTATCGATGTTTACAATCCGATAATCGAATAGATCCGATGCTTTGAAGAGATATTAATATACTCGATGCATCAATGTTTTTTTATAAAACATCGAATGAATGATAAAGCCAGTTAATTTCACAAACGGTCATGTTAAAATTGAAGTGATTAATGGCCACGAGAAAAAATATTTAAAAGCGAAGCTTTTTGAAATAAAACCTCTTTACTCACTCACGCTTGATTTGGGGAGTAAGCTGGTGAATGCGTGACGAGAGCGTTACGAAAAGTGTTATCGGGCGAAGCGAACGGAAGTTGAGGAGATATAACTTAGTGAAGATAGAAAGAGAGAGAGTTACCTTTCGTATTATCAATGAAAACCCATAATAAGTAAATATTTGTAGAAAATTAGTATATGTATATACATGTATATATATATATATATATATATTATCGTCTTGTGGTCTAAAGCACATTCGTTTTTTTTTCAAATATCATTTTATTCTGGCGTATTTATAAATATATTTATTTCCCGCCACCTTGTACAAAACGAATAAATAGAAATACTTGAAGCATAAACAAAATTTAATGCATAAATGAGTATTATTTTGAAGTAAAACTTCTTTAGGCGCGACTAGGAGGTAACTAGACGACAATGCAACGGAAGTCCGTTACGGCAATATGGTGCCACGTTTCTGTACCATCCGGTTTTTAAATATTTTTTATTTTGTCAATAAATAGTATATAAAGAAATCAATCAGAAATTTAAAAAAAAATAATTAAATAGAAATAATACTAAAAAAGTGAGTGCGTACAAAGTACACATGTCAGAAGTGAAACTTCTTTGGCGAACTAATTTATAAGTCTTGTTTATATTTATACAAATCTAAAACTTTAGAAAAATAGAAAAAAATATAATAAAAAAATAGAAAAAAAAAAAATTAAATAATAATAGATGAAAAATCTGCGTTTACTGCAAATGACTTCCGTTGCATACCTGCGTGACGTTACATCTGTAAAAATTTTACCCTCATGCGCCTAAAGAAAATTCACTTCAATAAAATAATAATAAAAATCATAAAATAGAATTAATTATGTGAATATGGATACGCGACCGTACTGCATCTGGTTTCAATGCAATTAAGTAACAAATTAAATCAACGCTTCATTATCTGTAATGCCATCTATCAGCTAATTCGAAACTTAAATAACGCGACCGTACTGCATCTGGTTTCAATGCAATTAAGTAACAAATTAAATCAACGCTTCATTATCTGTAATGCCATCTATCAGCTAATTCGAAACTTAAATAACACAGGAAACATTATTAGCAACTATTTATTATAAAGTAAATAAAATGTAAAAAAGTACGTAATTTTTTTAAATATAATCGCCTTCTCTTATAACGCCAAAGAAGTTTTACTTCAATCGCGTGTGACGGTTACAGGAACTCGTTTTTGAAGTGAAACTTCTTTAGAATCGTTGTGACTTCAAACCGGATGCAACGGAAAAAACAACAGGTAAGAGACATAAATACATAAATTAGTGAACCAGAGCGAGAGAGCAAATATCGGCGTGTATGTATATTGCACACTGTTTAATACTTGCTTGTATTTGAGCATATAACGTGTGTTAGTATATGTGAAAAGTACGTGAGCTAATACTACTGTATACTGTTTGCGGCTGCGTATTTCAGCTTTTTAGTAAGCCCTATGGAGATCGACTCACCCGACGTACCATGGGGCACCGGTCACTTTACGTAAAACGCGGTTTTGAAGAACCTGCAACTTATGAAAATTATCTTTCGACATATGCGCAAAAACAGGACAACTATATGTCATAATAGGATGGATACATTTCTTATACAAAGTGAGCTTGTTTTTTTTTTTTTCTTTAGAACTGACTATGCTATTGACCTGGCAAGGTCTTTACAGCTTCACCGGACTACTAAGGCCGAGCGCTTAGGGCACTCAGCCGATTTTGGTTTTGGGTAACATACACAAGGGTGCACGCACACCTCGGCTTGGGCTGTTTCCTGGAAAAAGACACGTCTGTCCTAGCTAACTATTCTAAGCTATTCATACATATATACATTTGTGAACCATACAATCGAAATTGCATGATTCACAAATGAATACGTGTATATCGGATTGAAACGAACTTAAACTATTCGATTCAGTTCGATGAGGGAAAAAAAAACAAAACCCTCCCACCATGTGTATATATGTGCACGTGTGTGAGAGAGATGATCTCATATGTCTGTTCAAGTGATGTAGGTGAGTCACTGTATCGCGTAAATAATATCAAGAGGGCTCCGCGCGGGGACGACCTAGGCTCGAGATATTATTGAGAACCGCGAAGTGTGCGGGAGCTAATAGGGATCGATTACAAAAGCGTGGGCGCAACACGCATTTTATAAGATTGAATTTAAATTTACTAACGGTGACGGCACCGAAGTCTAAAAATAGACATAACAAAAATTATTATTATTGTTTGACGGTTATTTTTAGGGGAAGATAGACGTAAATACGCGATTTACTCTATCTTATTTGAGTTATTTATTTTTTTAACAGCTGCGCGCGCGAGCCTTTGTAGTGTAGCCGCGATGGCTGGAAATCTATGGATTGCCGTGACGGCACCTAGTAGCGGATTACGAGAGCACTCTTCGTACGCCGAGATCTCCGAGATCTCGTGGAAAATGAGTAGTTGACCTGCGTAGTCAATACTCGATAGGGAAAAGGAGTATGCGGGGTCATCCTGTGAAGGATTAGCCGCCGGAGGTTTGGGAGTGTGCTGGGACGCGGGTTTAGGAGCCCACGGGGCCTGAGGGGCCCGGTAGGGGCGGGGGGGCGCACTAGTCGTGGGTACGGACGCTGCCGGTGCACGAGACGTGCCCGGCAGGTTCGGGAAGGCCTCTCGAGACATGAGAGGCGGAGGTCGAGGACGGGCGGGGGCAGCGGCCGTCTTAGACGGCGACGCCTGCCTGGGGTATCGAGGGCGCTTTGTGCGCGGGGCGCGGGGACATCCGCGATAATTCGCGGTATGGCCCACGCCGCGGCACAGAACACAGCTCGGAGGGTCGGAGGCGTCTTTCGTGCGAGAACACTCCCTAGTGGAGTGGTCGCCGAGGCACTTAACGCACCTGGGTTTCAGGCGACAGTTTCGTGCGGAGTGTCCGTACACCTGGCAGTTGTGACACTGCGAGGGCACAGACGTTTTGCGCGGCGGCTCGACTATGACGCCGGAGAGGCCGCAAAGGGATGTAAGATTAAAAATCGCTTTCCCCTGAGGGGTGCGATCGAGGACAACGAGAACCATATCATATGGAGCCCTGGTGCGCGGAGAGCGCATACGATGAACCTCGCGAACAGGAATCTTCTGTTCCTTGAGGTCGTCTGAAATGTCGTCAGTCGGGAGTTCTGAGGGGACTCTACGGATCACAACCCGTAGTTTACGCTCCTCTTCGAGAGAGTGCGTGAAATAGCCCCACTGGTTGTCCCGAAGGAAACGAGTGAGGTTGCGATGGGCGGTGGACGTGGCTACCTTCACCTGAATACCTACAGCGGTATTCACGGCGGAGGTGTAAGGGATACCTGCCGTTTCCAGCAGGCTAGAAATCTCAACCCAAGACGCTTTGTCTTGGATCGTAACGGGGGGCGGTGGGCGGGGCTTCTTGCCCGAAACTGCGGAACCCGCAGCCACGGGCGAGTCGGGTCTAGAGGGCGCTGGTGTTGCCTTTGGCACTTTCGCGCCATCGACGTTTGCGATCTTTTTAGAGGGCAATTTGTCCTCCGGATCTGAAGAGGAGTTCGAGCGCTTCTTGCTCGGTTTGCGGTGCGTGACGGTGGTGAAGCCATCGTCCGCAGCAGGGGCTTGCTCAGCCTGAGGGGCTTGCTCGGCAGGGGGATCCTGCTGAGCAGGAGGGTCTTGCTCCATGTCGGAGCCGGAGTCGGAGTCGGAGTCATCGCTATCGCGATCGGCTGGGGTTGGGGAGTTGTTGGAAGCCTCGATCTTGGCATAGATCGAGGGAGCGGGCTTCGAGGAATGAGGGAGCTCGGTGCGATGCTTTGCAGCGTACGCATCGTAATCGTCTACGAGACGAGGACAGATAGCGGCTATGAAGCCGCGGAGGCTAATGAGCTCAGTCTCTAAGAGACTGATCTCTTGTTCAGCGGCCATACCGGGGCCTGAGGAGGGGAGTGGGGTGGGGGAAGACATGTGAAACCTCCCTGCCATAGGGGCAGGGGGGCGCGCCTTAATGAATTTAACGGACTATCCCGAGTCCGGATCAAAGGGAGCTGTTTAAAACTAAACAAAATAGGAAAACAACGCAAATAAGTACCTGAGCGAAACAGGGGAAAAATAGCATAAGGCTACTTAAATAAACAAACAATAAAAAGAAAATAAATTTAAAAATAAATCGCTGAAGAATTAAAGAAATACGTAAATAAATAGATAAACAAAAGAGTAAATAAATAAATATACGAAGAAATAGATAAAGCAATAAATAAATACAAGGAAAGGTCTCACTCAGTTCCAAGAAAAAGAACGCAGGTGCAGCGCACCTGTGAAGCGCAGGTGTGCCGGATCGAAACAAACAATAACTGACGTCACTAAATCACGAGTATTAAAATCGAACTTAGCGCGCGCAGCAAAACGGACAACCGCTCAAGTCGACGGTTCGATCGGAACTCCTAAAGTGAGCTTGTGTCTGAGGGACATCTTACTCTTATAACAAAGCAAAGAATGGAGGCGACCCATGACCATAGCAGCTTTGTATCGCACTCTATCTATATGTGACTCGAACTTTAAATGTTTATCTAATATAACACCAAGATATTTGACCTCGCCGGCCCAAGGTATGTCGGTTCCGTATAGCCTGATGGGCTCGCGGTTATTACTACGTCGTAAAGGGTCGAAAAGTATCGCGGCGCTCTTATCAGGATTAACTTCTATGCGCCATCGACGAAACCATTCACCAAGTGTGCAAACGGCCTTTTCGATGCGCTTCCTAAGAAAGTCCGACCGCCAGCCGGAAGCTTAGATAACTGTATCGTCAGCATAACAATGTACCTCGACCCCTTTAGACCAAGGTAGGTCACTGATGAACAGATTAAAGAACGAGGGCGCGAGAATGGAGCCCTGGGGTACACCTGAGCGTACCGGATGGGGCTGGGACAGAATGTAGCTCTGGGGTACACCTGAGCGTACCAGGTGGGGCTTGGACATTTCACCATCCACTCTAAAGCGGAAAGTCCTATCGTTGAGATAATCGCGAATTATATGAACTAACCTATCGGGTACGTGAGATTTTTGAGTGAGTACTGTACGTAAGTACTGTATATAATTTTAGAAGATAATCTATACTTATTTTTATCACTGTAATTATTTTATCATGCAATTTATAAAAACTTTTCCTAATATTTATATAAGTATATTAATATTGTTGTTTGTACTAGTACTAGTAAATTAATAATTTCATTACGATGCATGAAGTTTTGCCACTTAAACCGTAATATTTATACTCTCTTTGAAATATTAGATTTGTAGGAAAATGAAATAGAACTTTGATTCATAGTCTAACATAGCTAGGTAAGTAATTTGCCATAAATTAACAGAAAATATTGATACCTTATAATGTTGATACTTTTCTTGGAAAAATAATTGGCTATCGGAGTATAGCTCGTAATATATTATAACAATTCCCTACATAACCATTCGTGTAATGTCCTCTTAGTAGTCTGTGGTCCAGACTATTAGTCGTACAGGTGCCTATTGTAAGATATCGTTTCTCTATGCAAGGTTATAGAGTTACCCTTTTTAAAATAATAGTATATCGCACCATCTATAATTATGTGATTAATTATCCCTCAGGTATGAATATTGTTACATAACTACTAATTTCAATTTATAAATTTTGTTTGCAATATTATAGTAGTAGTATGTAGGGATGATCGATATTAGAAAAACATCGATGTTAACATCGAATAGAAAGTATCAATGTACGATAAACATCGACAGCAAAACATCGATGTCTAAATACATCGATGTTTTCGGTAGAAAATATAACTATTGTACATATTAAATGTTTATGTTATTGGAAATACAATATTAGTCAAAAAGTCGCTAGAATTCGATAATTTTTTTTAAGCTACTCGATTACAAAAAAAAACGCCGTTAAAAATATCCAAAATCCTTTAGATCTAGAGACTAACTACCTCACTAAAATGACAACAGTGAGAAAATGCAAAGAAATAACTATTCGTGTGGCTTACTTTGATTACGTTGATAAGTGTCATCTAGTGTAAAATAGTTGAACTTGATAGTTATCTAGTCACTAGCTAGTATGTCGAACGCTAAATGGCCCTAAAGGATATATTGACATTTCGATATTTTATTCCAAATACATCGATGTGTCGATGTTATCGATATCAAAACATCGACGTTAAAACATCGATGTTTTCCTGCTGAACATCGATGTTTAGTCAACATCGATGGATATCGATCATCCCTAGTAGTATGCAATAGCAGAGTAAAGACAAATCATTTATTGCATCATGGCATCATTCATTATACAATAGTTAACCACTCGACTTCGTACGGTTCTCCGCTAGTATTAATTATTCACATGATATTATGTAGCTTATGAAAGACTATTCCTTTACCATATTAATCGTAAATTATGTAAAAACAGTGATTAATCATCATCTGAATGTATTAAGTCCATTTACTTGTTTATTTTTCTCTCGTATTTACGCCGCGTCGTCATTAAAACTACAATAAATTTTGATAGAGTGGACCGATTTTAATGAAACAAACACTAAGTTACTCACGAGGATATGTTATACGATTTCCTTGCTGAGGATTTATTGTGAACTCAGCACTTTAGCAGTGATGCGTATTCATACAAACAGACAGATAGATAGATAGACAGACAGACATTTCTAAAAATGTTTGAAATGTATTGTATTACTTATTCCTAGACACCTGCAACAATTTTTTTCACTTATGTTTATATAATCCAGACTTAGGTTGACCACAGATTTTAAATTTAAATAAAGATGTATCTATACATACTAGTGGGCGCCCAGTGGTCGACATTCGACCATAGTTTTTAAAGTTTGAACTTTATTGGGGTTCTTTTATCAATGGCATCGACTTCAAATATATAATTAGGTAGTTCAAATATCAATATTTTTTATTTAATTCGGTTAATTTAATTTTTCACATCGAAGGCGGTTTATTTTTTTTTTGTAAAAAAAAATATTTCCCCATTTTTAGTGTTCATAAATATATCTGGTTTGTAATGGGTATAATAAATCGGTTCTAATTTCACGAAAATACTTAAAGACGAAGTGGTTGAAAATCAAATAAACGATATTTCACCCCTTTAGGGGTTGAATATTTTCTTCAAATTTATATGGGATCACTGCTGAATATAACTAATTCAAATAAAAAAAGAATCATTAAAATTAAAAGGCTATAGATTATATATAATTACGTAAAGACTAATAGGAATGGAGCACTAATAAAGCATGTTTCAAAATCGGGGTTTTTTTCCTTTTGAGAGCTTCCCCTGCGTGTTAGCGTTAGCCCAAAGTAACTATTCCACGCGAACGAAGTCGCGGGCAGATGCTAGTTATAAAGATATGTATTATCGTTGAAAGCAAGTTCAGAAAATATTTATATAGCTACTAGATTCTTATTTATTTACTTAATATTTTTATTTGGCAATGGGAAAGTATGAGAAAACAAAAATCAAGTCAAAATCGGTCAGTCGGCGCACCATGATGCATGTGAAATTTCCTTTGACGAAATTCGACTAAATGACGTTCTTTGAGGAGTTATGTTAAAATATTCAATAACTTAAAGTTCTCGTTACATAATCTTGTTTGCCTCTTTGTATATAGCCTTGAATTGGGGTTTGCGCATAATACAGTCAAGAGTTTAATACAAAAGAATGTTAAAATATTACTATAGGAATCCAAAATTAGCAGTTATTTATCTTTAAGTTGTCTCGATGTTGTACTTATAATACCTATTTACACTTAAATTTGTGTACTGCACAACTATATTTAGAGCGGTCAAAAAGCTTGGCGAGATCTAACTTAAAATGTTGTAAGTAGAAATTATATATCCTAAGGACTGCCTCTAAGTGTACTAAAATAGAGAACGGTGGTAATTCATTGAGCCATGTTTCAGCGAAAATAAAATCCATGAAATGTATTATTCTTCTATTTTCTCAATATTTCTCCTTCTTCTTCTATACACTCCATAAACGTCACAATATCTGCTGTATACATTTGTTTATATGAACTTAGCGCTTATTCTGAATACAATATTTTAAACATTCTCATTTTTGTTCGATGCTTATGCTATTACGTCAAATATAATTATAGACGTTTATAGCTTAGTCAAAATAGGTATTTATGCACATACAATTCATCTGTCTAAAATTATTTAGTCTTACACTAAAGAGACTAAATATTTGGTGTATTTAGTTTATTTTTAAATAGTTCTGGAATATTCTTATCATGTAAATATATAAAAATAAATAATAACACATAAAAAAGGAACTATAATGACTTACAAACATAAAGCCTCGGATATACTAGGGGGCAAACTGAGCGACATGTTGCGGAACATGTTACTTGACAGCTACGTGAATGTCCCGAGACGAATGTCCGTGCTAATAGAAATGTCGCCCGAGGTGCTTTTGGCGATTAGTGCTACTTACATACTTATGTTGGGAGAGATCCGTAACCGAAACAGAAGGTGGTGGATGCGAAATTACTTAGTACAGCGAGAAAGATGTAAAATTTAAATTTTCTCCGAATGTTTGACGGATCATTCGCGAATTTATCAATTTTATTTTCTTTCTTTCACGGACAGATTGCGAACAGATTTGCAGTTTGGTTTCTATGTCTTTTTTCGGTAAATTACGTGTCTTGGCAATATCCTCCCACGCGTCATTTTTCTTCACTTTATTTCGGTAATCCCGGTTTCAAGTATCCCACAACAAATCATGACCGTGGTAAATCTCAAGAAGTAAAAGTACGATTTCGTTTCCTCACCTTATAGATATGTTGAGGGGCACGTTGCACACACGTCTACACTCGGTAACAAATGCCGCGACACTGACCCGCGACACGTGCGCTCGCTCTCGAGGCGGGAGTAAGCAACATGTCCCAAGTCACGTAAATGTCTCGCAAAATGTTGCGGAACACTGAGGAACGTTGCAGCGTCACGTAGCTTCAGCGTTGCGGGGCATGTTAAGAGACATTATGTCTCCTAGTGTATCCCGGGCTTAATAGTAATTTTTTTTATGTTAAAGTAAAGGTTAGTTGTGAGAAAGTTCTACAGTTCTGAAGGAATAATTTTGCCATACCTATTACAGTGACAATAATGATTTTATTTTGATTACCTAGTGATACTTATTAAGCTTATACGAACTTATAATGATGAAAAGGTTATTAAGTTCTTACTGGCACAAGCTCATAGTCCCTCATAGGAGAATATTCAAAACTGAGATTAATTTTTTTATAGTAATACATATGAGAAATTTATCAAATCTTATTTGAAATTTTAAAACACACTTTCTTTTTTAACCGACTTCGAAAAAGGAGGAGGTTACTACGTTCTATTGTGTGTATTTTTTTTATGTATGTTAATCGATATGTCCGTCAATTATGAACCGATTTTAATGATTCTTTATTTATTGGAATCGGTTATTTTCAGAGGTGGTCCCATATAAATTGAAGAAAATATTCAACCCCTAAGGGGGTGAAAAATCGTTTATTTTATTTTCACCCACTTCGTCTTTACGTATTTTTGTGAAATTAGAAGCGATTTATTTACCCATTAGAAACCAAATATATTTATGCACACTAAAAATGGAAAAATAATTTTGTTTTGCAAAAAAAAAAAAACCGCCTTCGATGTGAAAACCTAATAAGGCACTAAAAAGTGAAAAATAACTGAATTATTAAATTAACCAAATTAAATAAAAAATATTGATATTTGCGCTACCTAATAATATATTTGA
The DNA here is from genome assembly GCA_015888305.1 of Antheraea pernyi. Classification (NCBI taxonomy): domain Eukaryota; kingdom Metazoa; phylum Arthropoda; class Insecta; order Lepidoptera; family Saturniidae; genus Antheraea; species Antheraea pernyi. The sequence continues at coordinate 269,281 of MU159073.1, read as the reverse complement.
AGTCGATGCAAACCTATATTTCAAATTCGTTGCAGGTAATAAAATATGTACCTACGAGATGGGACACGAGAGTGGACCAAAAGTTTGTATGTAGATGATATGAATTTAGGTTGGCATTGACTTTTTTTTTTTATAGAATCAATATTTTATTAAAATGTATAATACGATGGAAAACATACGACACACGGAAATAAATTAGATTTCCAAATATCAGATTAATTATTTGAGCAGTTGAAACTATGTTGCATATCAATATATTTTTTCCCCAAGATTATTATTTCAGTTATTAATTTGTCTATTATTTAAAATTATTATTAAAATTAATGGTTAATCAAGCCACGCGCATACCCGATATTGACACTCATACTGCCAATTGCTTAGATCTTCTGCTGACTTCTAACCCAGACAGATACTCTATTTCAGTTTCAGCTCATCTGGGTAGTTCCGTCTTGTATGGTCTGTTTCCACATATCATCTTTCCGACAAATGTCTCAAGGGTACCAGAAGAATTTGGTAATACAAGGCAGCTAATTGGGATGAATTGTGGCACTTCTTTGCATCTTGCCCTTGGCGATAGACTTGTTTTACCTCAAAAGATCCATTAAGCTGTGCAGTAGCTGTCACGGAGGTGATGCGTCTGGGTATGTAATACTACATTCCATTTTTGGACGTATCTTATACTGGTGATACTCGCCCATGGTTGAACTCAGACTGTGCCGTAGCGGAAAGGACAAAGGAGTTGGCTTATCGAACATGAGATTCGGCACGTAACCGCAATTCCCCGGATCTAAAGAGGATAAAAATAGAGTTTAATAAAGCTGTAAAAGCCTGCAAGAAAGATTTTCGAAAAGCCCGCTCTGACCACGATGGTTATGTAGGATCAAAGCTTCTGTCCGACAGCTAGCAAAGCCTTTTGGTCTCTTGCTAAGTCTGTCGAGGCTAACTTTCGAAGGCCGTCGCTGCCTCCAATGTTAAAACCTGATGGAACACTGGCTCTTTCAGCTATGGAAAAGGCTGATGTATATGCGAATTACTTCGCAGAAAATTCACATTTAGGCGTCCATAAAATCCGCCCACTATTCCTATGTGCGATTCTAGAATGCCGGAAATTGTTATACGTAATAAGAACGTACGTAATATACTTGGTAATCTAGATTCAAATAAAGTCAGTGGTCCGGAGGATATTTCAGCTATGGTTCTGCGAAAATGTGCATCAGAAATGTCTCCTGTTCCGCCTCTGTTTTAAATTTGATAGAGTTTCAAAGTCTTGGAAGCTTGCCAACATACCTACAACCCATTCTTAAAATGGGTGATTGTATCGATCCTGCCTATTATCGCCCGCTAGCCATTACCTCTCTCTTCTATGCAAAGTTCTGGAGCGAGTTATCAACAACCAACTTATGACATACCTAGAGAGCAACGACATTCTAAGTGATCAACAGTACGGTATCCGCCAAAAAAGATCTACTGGTTATTTCCTGGTGTATGCCACTCATAAATGGGGTGAGGCTGTTGAGAGACATGGTGAGGCCTTGGCTGTATCTCTTGACATTTCCAAGGCCTTCGATAAAGTGTGGCACGAATGCCTGGTAGGTAAGCTCCGATCATACGAAATTCCCAACAGTTTGTGGGTCTGGATCAGAGACTTCCTGAGCGAACGCTCAATTCAGGTAGTGGTGGATGGTTGCTCTTTCAATCCTATGGCAATTAATGCCGAAGTTCCTCAGGGGTCAGTACTCTCTGCAACGCTATTTCTGCTATTTATTAACGATCAGCTTAAACCCGATACCCTTGGGTATTCAGACGATAGCACCGTTACAGAGAGTTACATATCAGGACCTCTACTGATGGGAATGTAATTGATAGTCTGAGAGAAACTATGGTCAACCGCATGAACTTGAATTTGTATCTGACTGGAGCTATGCAAACCTTGTTAACTTTAACGCCACGAAAACTCAGGCGTGTCTGTTCTCAATTAAACGTAGCCCATTCTATCTAAAACCTACTCTCCAGGATACACCCATACCGGTTGCCGATAACCTCGAGCTCCTCGGGATAAATTTAAACGCCAAGCTCAGCTATGGACGTTTGATTGAGACTAAGGCTAAAATGGCTACAAAAATATTGATGGTCCTTTTCAGGGTTAAGCGATACTTTACGCCGGAGCAGCTTCTTAGTCTGTATAAGTCATAGATAAGGCCGTGTGTGGAGTATTGCTGCCACCTTTGGGACGGGTCTGCTAAATACCAGTTGGTCTTGCTGGACTCCGTCGATCACAGAGCTCGAAACCTTGTCGGTAACAAACCATTGATAGCAGCTAAACTGCAACTACTTGAGCTTCGACGTAGGGTCGCTTGTCTTGTGGAATACCACAACTGATAAAATATTATCAGCTACACTTTGGGGAATGTGCACAAGATCTGAACCAATTTATTTCACCGTCTTCATTTCATCTCAGGACTACCAGACATCGTACAGACCTCCATTCATTCAAGGTTGACATAACCTTCATCCGGACACAGTGCTTCGCTTCGTCATTTATTATGCGAACCGCGAGGGTATGGAATGCGCTGCCTGCGTCTGTTTTTCCTGACGCATATGATGTAGCAATCTTCCAAAGAAGAGTGAATGAGCATGTACTGCGTGAAGGCGTTACATCATATGCCTCGTCCTCACTTTCCATCTGGTGTGACTGAGGCCATTCGTCGCCCAGTGTAATATAAAAAAAAAAACTTAGATTTCGATTTGTAGGTATTTAAATTGAAACCGGTGATAACCGTTTTGGTGCAGACGAAGTTGCACGGGTCAGCTAGTAAATAAATAAAATTTTAAATACCTACAAATCGAAATCTAAGTTTTTTTTTTTATATTACACTGGGCGACGAATGGCCTCAGTCACACCAGATGGAAAGTGAGGACGAGGCATATGATGTAACGCCTTCACGCAGTACATGCTCATTCACTCTTCTTTGGAAGATTGCTACATCATATGCGTCAGGAAAAACAGACGCAGGCAGCGCATTCCATACCCTCGCGGTTCGCATAATAAATGACGAAGCGAAGCACTGTGTCCGGATGAAGGTTATGTCAACCTTGAATGAATGGAGGTCTGTACGATGTCTGGTAGTCCTGAGATGAAATGAAGACGGTGAAATAAATTGGTTCAGATCTTGTGCACATTCCCCAAAGTGTAGCTGATAATATTTTATCAGTTGTGGTATTCCACAAGACAAGCGACCCTACGTCGAAGCTCAAGTAGTTGCAGTTTAGCTGCTATCAATGGTTTGTTACCGACAAGGTTTCGAGCTCTGTGATCGACGGAGTCCAGCAAGACCAACTGGTATTTAGCAGACCCGTCCCAAAGGTGGCAGCAATACTCCACACACGGCCTAATCCTTGAGTTGGTTTGCTATTGAAATGAAAATTATATGTATGTATATATTGTATACACTCTCTCTCTCTCTCTTTTTATCTGTCACGACACCTAACCTACTGTACATAGAATCTGCACATCCACAATACGTAAAAATAAAATTAAATAATCATCTCTATCACTTATTTTATCATAACTATATTCTACTTGTATTAAAACTTTTTCACACTCCATTGTGTTGAAGAAAAATATAGATATGGAAAAATATGAGAATCGCGTCGACGCGTCAAATGTCACTTGGTCTGTAACTTTTCGTCTAAGAGCTAGCAAAGGTATCGACAGCGAATTCAATAAGCCACTTTTTTATATATCTTTATGTTCTTCCACATAGCGTGCGGGCTACCTGGCTGCCGGTAAACATTGCATATCACACTTTTACACACAAAAATATTGATTTTTAAGTAATTTTAGCATGTCTTTTGTCCCTAAATTTGATATGCTATTAAAACATGGTTTATTATTGCCAGACATTTTTCTTATTGACAATAATGTGCCTAATGCTATTTTTCGTAAATAAAAATAATTTCAAACCATGTTGCCGTGATTTAGACATAAATAAATACAAATTTAATCTTCCAGTCAGTTATTTACTCAATAGTCAACTTTTTGTACGTGGTACAGCCACACTGAAGCTATTACTGGCTACAGCATGAATGGGTCGGCTCGGACGGAGTAGTACCACCCTCTTACATAAAAACCGACGTGAAGTAACAGGAAATAATTATCAGCTTATTGTTTACAATTCGACGTTATAATTATTAATAAGTTTAATGATATAGAGGTCTTCCTAATAGGATCTTTGATTATAAACTTATTACGTAGAGATCCATAATTCAATTTCTTGCGGAACAGACAAGCGTTTACTTTTTGGATAGCCACAAAATCTTATTTGTAATGGCAATATATATAAAATGTAATGTAAATGTAAATCTTTATAATAATATTTTAAGTTATAGTTTCATTACTTCCTTATACAGTGTAAGTGAGTACTGAGGTAGTTATATTGTGGGTTAAGGTTCCAAATATGTTGCTGATGACAAACCTCATTTGACACGCTGTTAGTATTTATATATCTAATGTACACGTTACATTTTACTGTAAGGGACGTGCGTGTCGTACTTACAATTGTTTTTAAAGCGCATTTCTATAAATATAGATGATCTCACAATTTTATATTTCTTTAATACAAATTTAAAAAAACACGTAGCATTTATGATTGTCATTTGTTTTTCTTTGTTTATCCCCAAAGATACATAGCATAGCTGATAATAAAATGTATTGCGATTCTCAACAATCGCAATTAATATTAAATGGTACAATAATACAAAATGTAAATTTCGTAATTATTTATTAACATTTTATGAAGTAGCTACAAATATACACGCATTATAAACATGACATAAAACTAAATATAATATATATATATTAAATATAGTATATACATATATGGATAACTTAACATAACCTACGTAAAAGCTCAACATTTGAATATTATTAAACGAAAAATACGTATATAATTGCATAATTTATTTAATTACATAAAATACATAATTTATTTTTTATAATATCTCTACTAAATCGTAAAAAATAACACGCACTACATTATTCGACGAAAAATAAAGGGTATTTCCGTCAAGGTATAATTTTGGTAAAATTGAATTCACTCCTATGATATGTTTTTTCCTTACAATGAAATAAATGTAACAACATAAGTGACAGTTTCGTCTACATAAATGTTTCATACGTGGTCGATAATTACGTACAGAAATGTCATGTAGGCGTAGCTCAGTTGCAACGTACTGGCCTCTATATATTTCGATGTTTCGACGGAGCCGATGGTTCCAAACACGGTGGTCGTTTTTTTTTTTTTTGAAGTAGCATATGGATATATAGCTTCGTTTTTTTAGCTAATCTGTCTGCTATATATAGCACAAAGAAAATTTACCAAAATTCGTCAAGAATATCATGAACTACATTTTTTTTACTTTCGTCCGTTATCCTGGAGAATCCCTTGTGTTTTATGAGATAAAAAGTATCCTAGATGTAACCTTGTAATATTGGTTATTACTGTGCCAAATTTCGTCTAAATTGGTTCAGTACTTTCAGAGTAATACGTGTTTAAAGGTACAGACAAACAGGCAGATCCTGGAAAATCCCTTGCGTTTTATGAGAAAAAAAATATCCTAAATGTAATCTCGTAACATTAGTTATCACTGTGCCAAGTTTCGTCAAAATCGGTTCAGTACTTTCAGAGTGATGCGCGTTCACAGGGACAGACAGACAGACTGACAGACAAAAGTTTTAAAAGGGTTATTTTTGGCTTCTATATCGACAACAAAGCCTACCCCTATCAAAATTTTCAAAAAATATTTAATGTAACAGATTTGGCCCTGCTACAGTTTTGTTATAATATAGATTATTTTATACTATAACGAGAATTTTATATATAAGATTGTCTTCTTGACACGATAATTGGATATTTAGTGGTTAGTTATAAAATTACCGTGGATTAGTTTGTATAAATTTTCGCTCATGATTTACTACAATTTTCAAAAAAAAAAAAAATTGAGTGCAATTTTGCATGTATTTTTACGTTTCAGCAGAGTGACGCTCACATTCAAACGTCTTTTGGCAGTAAAGCCATTGATATAAAAAAACCCAAGATGCACACTTAACGTCTCACAGCCGGCACACAAAAATGAGTGCATTATGCAGTCATTTCAAATAGTCTCGCGTCGCTTGTGTCCTTGTAAAAACAACTCTAAATCATTCACGTAAGGTTGATTTTGCTAAATCATAAGTTTATCGCATACTTATAACTACGTATGTATATTGGGGAGGTTTTGCTGCCGGTTTTGAGCGCTACTTTTATTCGAGACAAAGCACCATACAAGCAAACTGTTTCTATATGGATCGTTTGTAGAATTCCATTACCGTCGTGTTAATCGCAGTGACGAATTTAATTATTGTCATCTACCACTGTGAATAAGGAAAATAACGATGCTATACGCCGTATTATCGCAACAAACGTACATGTGAACTACCATCAGATTCGACTAAAAAGACAATAACAGGAGTCGGATGCACTCGATCTTACAAAAATAAATTCGTAGTGACAAAATTACGTTCCCGATGAATCCCGTACAATTTAATCGAGGTTCAAGAAACGGACTGCGTCACTTGCAATAAGCAATTGACTGTTTAAGTCAGATGAGTCAAAATCAATCAACAGTCGCCGTGTCCAGTCTTTACTTTATTAGATAAAATTTTTACATACCCTATATAAATCCTATCATATCATATCTTTTTTTTATATAGTAGCACGGTAATTTGACTGCACTATGCCTGATGTTAAGCACAGTACAATCCAAAAACAATGGCGACCACCGTGTGACACACTGTCCATCGCTGGTCTCCGTTGTCATGCCGGCCTGCAAAAAGCTGGGTATCCCGAAACGCGACCCGCAGAAGCGAATCACTATGACGGGCTTTTTCATCATATACATGGTTGTGACCCAGTTAGGCTATAAAACCCTACCACCCCGCATTCGCCATTGCCACTGCTCCGTTGTCCACACGCGTACGAGGTCGTCCGAGTGAACCGCGCGCACTCCGACCTACGCGACAATGCGTCCCGCTCACGCATCCTCTTCCTCGGGAAGCACAAAAAAGGGCCCTTCTCAGGGCCATTCAACAGAATGTCCATCGTCCTCGCGACGCAAGACCACCAGCCTGCCTACGGAACCTGAAACCTCAAGAACACAGACCACCGCTACGCCCACCGGACTCCGCACCACCGTGCCTGCGCCTCGCTCGCCGCCACTCGACCCGCGACAGAGGCCGTCTGGCGTGCCGTCTTCCCAGACAGATGAATACGAGAGCGATATTATCGTTCTCGCCCAGCTAATTTTAGCTGGGACACTGTCCGAGGGGATGGCTCGCTGGATGGCGCTGTACCTGCGGGTTCAGGAGGCCGCCTTAGAGGGCAAACCGCCTTCCGCGTTCGACGCGGCGGCGCTCGAGTACGCCGCCCGCGGAAAGATCGCGATACCCGCGATCCCCGACAACCCGACTAGCCCGCTCGGTCGAGCGCTGCGCCGGAAGCGCAGCGAGCCCGAAGCAGGGTCCGCCGCGGATCGCGCAACAACATCGCCGCCAACGCCAACAGATGCCCAGCCTCCGCAGCCTAAGAAGCTCTGCACTCAGAAGCCCGCGCAGCCGCAATTAACGCCGCGCGCGATTATCTCGAAACCAGCGGCGCGGGTGGCTACACCCTCCCCCGCGCCCGCTTCGCCGCGAAGGGCTGCCCGCGAGCAGCCCTCGTACGCCTCCAAAGTAACAGCGCCGCCTGCCGGATCATCGCGACAACCTCCGCAGCCCGTCGAACTGCGGAACCCTAATCCGGCTATACCGTCGAGCAAGACCACCGATGCCGACCAATCAGAGACGCCCTCGACAAGTGACCAAACGAAGACCACCCGATACCCGCCGATCGTTGTAGAGAGGCTGCCCGACTGGGTGAAACATTTCGCCCGTCTGTCGGCTCTACTGGGTCGCTCACCGAACGCTCGCCCCTATGGACAAGGCATCCGCTTTATCCCTACGGATGCTGACGAATATAGGGGCATTCAAGACTACCTAGATAAACTAGAGGGGGTGCATTGGTTCACCTACACCCTCCCTGCAAAACGAAGCCTGAAGGTCGCAATACGCGGCCTCCCCGTTGATACAAACCCGACCGAGATAACGGAAGCGCTGAGTGTGAAGGGACACACAGTCGAATACGTCCGGCCGATTAATGGACGCGGCGGTAGACCCGGGTGTATATACCACGCCGTCCTACAACGCACGCCTGGCCTGATTCCGGCTATTTACAACACCACGGAGCTCCTAAACATGACAGGGATCACCATTGAAGCATGGCGGGGGAAGCGCCGGCCGGCGCAATGCCACCGGTGCCAGCAGTTCCGGCACACGTCCCAGAACTGCCACCGCCCGACTGCCTGCGTACGATGCGGGGGGTCCCACCCCGCACGCCTATGCGAACGCCCGAGGAGCGAGCCTGCCACCTGCGCGAACTGCGGGGGCGCTCACCCCGCAAACAGCTTGACAGCCTGCCCCGTATTCAAGCGGGAGATAAGAAACCGCCGAGCAGGGACCGTCGCCAGGTCAGGTGACGCCAGGCGCACGGCGGACCCGAACGCGGCCCCACAGATGGTCGAGGAGTCGGCCGCGGGCAGCCTCATGGCTCCCGCAAACGACCCGCCTCCGCGAAGAGACCCGGCTAAACAGCCGCGAAGTAAGAAGCCCGCTCGTATGAGTGAAGAAGAGGAAGCCGACCTCGCGAAAGCGAAGGGCGAGTTGATCGAAGCGATCCAAAAAGCAGCCGCGAAAAAGGGAGTGCAGCCCGGATCTAGTGAAGAGAAGGCGGGCATCGCCTTCCTCATGAAGCTCTACCTACAGTCACCCGACACAGCACAGGCGCGACTCTCCGCCGCTCCTCAATAGGAGCGGGACGCGAGAGTCGCGACGACGACTGCCTGAAGGCGCATGACGGCGCCAAAAGACACGCCCTTTGATAAGGGCGGCGATTGAAGCCACCTAAAGAGGTCGTAGACCTGATATGGTTTCCCCGCACGCTGCTTCGCAGCGGGCGAGAAGAAAGTATCCGAATTCGCCATTGCCTCGTTCGTTATTCAGCAGGGTGCACCACGTGCAGGTGAGGTTGGCTTGGGTGTCTTCAGTCTTATGATGTTATTCGACACCCCTTACACCCCAGACTAATGTAACTTTGGAAGATCGTCACATAGAAAATAGCAGTTAGTACATAACCATCTGTTTGAAGGAGTCGTCTGTATTAACGAACTCCGTATTTTTACGTTAACTAAAAAGGCCGTATCATTTTGCACCAAAACAACAACAGCTCTTGCACGACAACATGTGATATATTGCTGTTTAAAAATTCAAAAATTTACAAGGTTACCGATTTTCAACAGCAGAAGAGACTTACAGAGTATAGAGAGCATGTTTCCGAAGTCACTCGCAGGAGTGACATAAATGTTATCTAAATTGGTATGAAGATCATTCAAACTAAAGGAGATTGTTTTTAGAGACAATAAATTCATTTTTGACCAGTCCTAGTATTTTTTCATATTCATTAGGGAAATTTGTAATGCATCATCATTTAAAGGTGGTAGAGCCACGCTGAAGCTATTACTGGTTTCAGCATGAATGGGTCGGCTCACTCGGGGTAGTACCACCCTCCCACAGTAAACATGCAGTGCATGCAACAGTAAGAATGCTTGGTACTAATGATCCGATTTCAAAAATTATTTCACTGTTAGAAAGGTATATTATCCTAAGTTCAGTATCTCGGTGAAAAAGGTGGTTTATATGTCCAAAGTAAAATAAATTTCACAAAATTAAGATTGAATGCAGATTTCACGTATACTTTACATATTCTTATAAAACAAACAACTAAAACAAAATGGAAATTGAATGTAGATAAAGTTTAATTATTACAGTATGTTAAGTGATGAAGTTACAAGGGGTACAGGGAAGACATTTATCGGCAATATTTGTAAGTTAGTTTTGATCTTCAATGTACAGTTTAGCTAATGCTACGAAAAGGTTCTAGGTTCTAGATTTTAAAAAAATTCTCATATACCAACTGGGTATAGTAGAGTGAGTCCCTGTATAGTTTGGATTCACAATTGGAAGTACTAGATGTCCCTGCAATCGGGTTCTAGGTTTTTTAAGATTATTTGTGTTTTATAAATACAATTGAAACCTGTAATAACCGATTTGGTGCAGACGAAGTTGCACGGGTCAGTTAGTTTATATATAAAGATATAATATTTTGTATTTTGTAATACACGTCACAATCGTTTTTAGTGGAAGCACAGAGATGTAGTCAAGCCCAGACATCACCACCGTTCACATATTGATCCTACTTTATAATAGCCCTTTGACACCAAAATCCATTTGGTTTGGCGCTTAAACTCACAATCCGGAAAATCGGTAATATCCTTTGGGACTTTGTTGTAAAACCTAAGACTATCACTCCATAGTGTCTCCATATCCATGTACTACTAAAGTATTATTTTCTGATATCTAAATCGTAACTGTTAACAATAGATATGCACTGCATATGTAGCTAAAATGCTTGGAATCTATTATATAATGATTATTTTTATAAACTGAAAAGTATGTGCAAACGACTCAACGAATTAAATAACGTTAGATACGAACTGAATTATAATCATGGTAGAACAAATCTAAATTCTGTAGTAGATCCAAATTACGTGTCTAGATTCCACATGACGCCATGGTACCGATAGCGTTGCGTGTGAATCTCTATTGTGGTATTTAAATTCCGTGAATCACTCAGAGATAAATCGGGTTCATTAACTGAATACACGTTGCACGGGATGTACTTGCCGACAGCTTTTGCTTAATTTATTGCCAACGCGTGTATGAAACGCGAAGTTTTATACACTTGTTTAAGAATATATAAGTAACTGTTAAGAACAATTTTGAAAATAGAAATCATATAATTTTTATACAAGAGTTTTTTCTTTCGGACGTTTTTAGTTTTTACTTACTGGATGATGGGTCATGTAAATTGACCGCACCAGATTAAGGGGAAAATATAAAAAGCGGAAGGGGGAGGGGGGAGAGTAGAAAGGTACGCGGCCTTGCTTCTTAAATAAATTGAATCATAGCACTCCGATTAATAAGCGTTCACTAACCTGCAACTTAGCACCTGTGGTCGGAATAGCAATGTTCCTGGAATTGTATTTTTAAGATGGATTTTATAAACACGCGCTCTCTAATATTTAGCTGTTCAGTAGCGTCTTCAATTAAAAATTATCTTGAATATTGCAAGGAGAATAATATTTCTTGAATAATAATTATCTTTTTCTGAAAAATGTATATTGAATAGCTAATTTTTTTTGTGGCGTGTAAAATATACCTTAAGAAACGTGAAAGAAACAAGTTTCAGGCGTATGCCCAGAATAAAATATATTATTTTGTATGCTGTGAATATTATTACTTGTATAGCGTGAAGAATATATCTTGAATGGCGTAAACATTATATTTATAAAGCGTGAAAAATTATTATAAAAATCTTGTATAGCGTAAAAATTACATCTTGTGTGGCGTGCCAAATTCAAAGAATGAATGTTTTTCTTAGAGGAAGGTGACAAAGGTTTTTTTTGTGTATAATAAACTAGACAATATCCGCGACTTCTGCTTCTTTTATTGTCTTAAAAATATATTTATGTATAGAGGATAAAACATAAGTACCACACTACTTGCTCCACTTCTCCACCGTAAGAAATCAATTTTTATGGTGGTAGAGCCACGCTGAAACTATTACTGGTTTCTGCATGAATGGGTCGGCTCGTCCGGGGTAGTATCACCCTCTTGCAGAAAACCGACATGAAATAACAGTTCTTGCATTGTTGCGTTTCGTTCGGTCAGTGAGAGCGCCGAAGGGCCACCTCCCCACCCTTCCCCACCCCTCACCTCTCCCTCCCCTAACCCTTCCCCACAAAGGGTGGCAACGCACTTGCAATTCTTCTGGTGTTGTTAGTTTCCATGGACGGTGGTGATCACTTAACATCAGGTAACCCATCTGTCCGTTTGCCACATAAAAAAAAAATCAAACGTGCAGTGCTTATTAAAATCGTAGTTTCACAAACTATTTTTTTTCTACTTTGTTGGTTTCGCACAGATATCATTTGGAATTAGCAATATAAAGGGAGAGTGGGGTGATCACAATTTGATACGATTCACTATTCTTTCCCTTGACGTGTTGCACGAGCATTATATAAAAGTCACCAAGATCTGTCAGTTATGATTTAAATGCAAGTCAGTGAGTCGTGGTTATTTCAAAATGTTTGAGGTGCAAGTCAAAGAGTCGTAATATTAAAGTCCGTTAAATGTCTTAAGATTAACAATCACACGCTCGAACGATTTGATAGCAGATTCCTTATCCATCAAGTCCAAAAGATCGAATGGGCATATACGGAGATTGTCACAAAGCATAATGTGCCTTAGTCTCTCCGTACTAAACCTGGGGCATTCTTGAAGCAAATGCCTTAGAAAAGTTTTGCACAGATGTGTTATTAGAGGGGCAGCTTTTATCGTCAATAATCTTAAAGCGATTAAGCTATTGGTTACAATACCCATGTCCAGTATTTGTGTTATATGGATTGAAAGTCCAAATGATAACATACATTATGATAACTTCGTGGTAAACGAAAACGTCATGGTAGTTTGTTTTTTAAATAGGGATAAATGGCGTACAAGTAAAACTAAAATAGTTGATCGGAATCTATCCCGTAGTTTTTGCATGATGCGAAGTGCGCAGAATTGCAGACCAATAGAATTTTATTATGTTACTAGCTGTTACCCGCGATTCCGCACGCGCTTTTAAAAATGTATTAAATAAATGTAAAATTGTGAGTGGGTGTGTATATTACAGAAATGCTTTTTCAAAAACATTTGTAACTACGACACGAACACCATCTACTGTAACAAGTAACGTGTACATTAGATATATGAATACTAATAGTATATCGAATGGGATGGGATTTATCATCAGCAACATACCTGGAACTTCAACCTACTAAATACCAAACTCAGTACTCACTAACACTATATAAGAAAGTAATGAAAATTATAAGCTATACATTATCGAACAATATATCTTAAATCTTTTATTTTATAGATAGATATAATATTGTCGTATTGTCGATATACTTAAGTTATTCTTATACGTTGCTATAATAACTGAGTTATGTAGAAGCAAACGTGGTAAATAAAACAATATGGTCGCCAAATTGACCAAAAAGATGATATAATTCATATTACATACAAATATATGACTTTCAATTATGTATATTTATTCTTGGAGTCAGTAGGCACACGTCTCACGCGGTTGTAACATATTTTTGATCAATTACACACGGACGAATACATAGGTAGCATTTAATCACTACATAGTGTACCAATTCAAATAAAAAAGAACCATTAAAATCGGTTCACAATTGACGAAAATATCGGTTAACATACATAAAAAAATATGGGGAAGGTTTAGGTATAATTTGTCAAGGTTTTCATTTTATTATCCGTCTCCGTCCGTATAACGTCTTCCGAGCCCGCTAGTTATCTGCCCGTAAAAGCCCCGTGAAAGTCGGTCCAATCAATTAGGAGATAGTAGGATATTGAGTATGTCTTGAGAAACAAAATAAAATAGTTACTTCTTATAAGGTGAGTTATCTTCCAGTGAAAGTCCCGTGAAAATCAGTTCAAGCATTACGGATATTCCACTGCGTCCCAAGGCGAATAAAAAACCTAAATTATTTTTTATAAGGTCTGTTATCTACCAGTGAATACCCCGTGAAAATCGGCCCAAAGTAATGCGGACGAAGCCGTGGACAAATAAAATAGAATATGTCAACCGCTATAATTTCGGTTATCTGGCAGTAAAAAGTAAAATTCCCGTTAAAATAGGTCCTGTCGATTACCCAGGCACCCAGAACAAACAAACAAACAGACAAAATATAAAAATATAAACAAAGTATAAAATAAGTTTTTTTTGGTCATTTGTAGCCATATCCATTCATCAAAAAGTTGTTATTTTAATTGTACATACACAAACTTTATTTTTATAATACGTAATAGAGAACAAATAAAAAATTGGAAATAAAAGTAGTATGAACTATTTGAATAGGAAAACAAAATAAACTTTGAAAATGTTAGCTTTGATACTTACCACATAACTTCAGAATTGGCAGTATGGATTAATTCCTTCGCCTATGAACTATTTGAATAGGAAAACAAAATAAACTTTGAAAATGTTAGCTTTGATACTTACCACATAACTTCAGAATTGGCAGTATGGATTAATTCCTTCGCCTATGAACTATTTGAATAGGAAAACAAAATAAACTTTGAAAATGTTAGCTTTGATACTTACCACATAACTTCAGAATTGGCAGTATGGATTAATTCCTTCGCCTATGAACTATTTGAATAGGAAAACAAAATAAACTTTGAAAATGTTAGCTTTGATACTTACCACATAACTTCAGAATTGGCAGTATGGATTAATTCCTTCGCCTATGAACTATTTGAATAGGAAAACAAAATAAACTTTGAAAATGTTAGCTTTGATACTTACCACATAACTTCAGAATTGGCAGTATGGATTAATTCCTTCGCCTATGAACTATTTGAATAGGAAAACAAAATAAACTTTGAAAATGTTAGCTTTGATACTTACCACATAACTTCAGAATTGGCAGTATGGATTAATTCCTTCGCCTATGAACTATTTGAATAGGAAAACAAAATAAACTTTGAAAATGTTAGCTTTGATACTTACCACATAACTTCAGAATTGGCAGTATGGATTAATTCCTTCGCCTATGAACTATTTGAATAGAAAAAAAAAACTTTGAAAATGTTAGCTTTGATACTTACCACATAACTTCAGAATTGGCAGTATGGATTAATTCCTTCGCCTGTCCTATTGGACGAATATTATTACTACTACTTACTACGTTACCATGGCAACGTATATAATAATAACGTAATCGCTCAAAAGCAAAAAAGTGCCCGATTTTGAAACATTATTCTTTGGTGCTCTGCTTCTATTGGTCTTAGCGTGATGATATATAGCCTATAGCCTTCCTCGATAAATGAGCTATCTAAAACCGAAAGACTTTCTCAAATCGGACTGGTAGTTCCTGAGATCATAGCGTTCAACCAAACAAACAAACAAACAAACAAACAAACAAACAAACAAACAAACAAACAAACAAACAAACTCTTCAGCTTTATATATTAGTATAGATATAATCAGTGATTTATACGTGTATACATTCTATTACAATAGATCGGTAGTTCCGTACTGAAATCTATATATACACAAGTTGACCCGCGCACCTTCGGCTGCGTGAAATCGGTTACCTACCGTCAGCTTTATATATTAGTATAGATATAATCAGTGATTTATACGTGTATACATTCTATTACAATAGATCGGTAGTTCCGTACTGAAATCTATATATACACAAGTTGACCCGCGCACCTTCGGCTGCGGGAAATCGGTTACCTACCGATTCCAATTGTTTTACAAACTCGAAAAATCTTTAAAAACTTAGAACCCGATTACAGCGACTCCCACCGTTTCCAATTTTGAGACCGTACAATTCAGGGACTCATTCAAACATATACCTAGTTGGTTTAGTACACACACTTACGCATGCGTGGAAGAAATGTCGAAGAGGCGGACGCAGCGCCATCTGTAATTCATCAACATTAATAATATCGTTTTGTTTGAAATACGAACGACCGTTGAATAATTTGAATATTGTTCATACAAAAATACTAAACTCGCGAATAAAAATGAGAGGGTGCGGTTAGGAAGGTGAAAAGGGTGAGAAGGGTTGTAGGTGTTTTTTGTTGACAGATAAGTAAAATTCAAAAAATAAAAATTGTAAAAAAAATGAAAATTCTGGATACGGACACCCTGATCACCTAGAGGTATAAAATATACTTTACGACCTATTCTCATGTCTACTAAACATATATTTAAAATTTCATAAAAATTAGTCCAGCCGTTTCGGAGGAGTTCAAACACTAACACCGTGACACGAGAATTTTATATATTAGAGAAGATATCAATATATTACAATCTAGGTATGAAGTACATTTTTATACCTATGTTATAACTTCTTCTTTATCAGATGAGTAAGATCATAAGTGGACCCCCATTTCCCACTTGATCATGGAATAAAAATTAATATATTTCAATATAAAGTAGTCAATAATTATACCCTAAAACTGTTTTCTTTTTTATTTTCATTTTACCAAAAAATTTTTTTGTTAATGCAAAATTTTGGAAACTGTAAAAAAAATAGAATACAGAGAAACCGTAAAAGATATTTCAATGAAATTTTTAGGATTTGTTGTTTTATATTTACAGTATAATAAATAATCGATAATTTGAAATTATTTATTTATTATAATAACATATTGTTAATAAACTTTTAAATAACAAATGAAAATTGTAATGACTTCTCCCTCAAATTATGAAATTTCTTTTTTCAGGAACATGCGTTATACATTAAACTTTAAAATTTTGAAAGAAAATTTCACTGCCCGCCTTTACTTTACACAATATAGATTTATTTATTCGTACTGACAGTGCTCGCCTCTCTGGGATAAATAAATTCATATTGTTAAGCTAATGGCGGGCAGTGAAATTTTCTTTCAAAATATTAAAGTTTAATGTATAATGCATGTTCCAGAAAACAAAAATCATAACTTGAGGGAGAAGTCATTAAAATTTTCATTTGTTTACTTAAAAGTTTATTAACAGTATGTTAATAAATAAATAATTCCAACTATCGATTATTTATTAAACTGTAAATATTACACAACAAATCCTGAAAATTTCATTGAAATATCTTTTACGATTTATCTGTAATCTATTTTTTAATTAAAAGTCTCCAAAATTGACATTAAAAAAAAAGTTCGTGCGTACTAAGTACACATGTCAGAAGTGAAACTTCTTTGGTGAAGTAATTTATAAGTCCTGTTAAAAATAAATCTAAATTAATAAATTAAATTATTAATAATTATTTTATAAATCTCTTTAAAAATCTGCGTTTACTGCAAATGACGTCACTTCCGTTGCATACCTGCGTGACGTTACATCTGTAAAAAATTTACCCTCATGCGCCTAAAGAAGTTTCACTTCAAAAAATAATTGTTGTAAAATGAAAATTTAAAAAAACCGTTTTAGGGTATCATTATTGATAGTGACTACTTTATACTGAAATATATTGATTTGAATTCCATGATCAAGAGGGAAAACGGGGTTCCACTTGACGTGATCTTACTCAGATACTATGTCATTTTAAGCAATATACTGTAGGCGACATTTCTAGAAGGATTACGGCATAAAATCCCTGAGAATATGTGAATTCTAATATTTCTTTATTATGTTTTATATTATTACATATGTGTTGTTATAATATTATTTATACTATAGTAAAATTAAGAGCATTGATAAATGCTAAAACTATAACAAGCATGTTAAACGTGAATTTAAAATTATCCCTCTCACAAAATAAATAATATCTTGTGAAAGCAGGATGTGGTCAAATTGAAATCGACGCGACGCACCGTCCTAACTGAATTGACGCAAAGTAACTGCTTATTGCAATCAGCAGTCGCGCATTATCGTGACATCCTCTTTTCCTTGGGTGATTTATAATAGGGGTGTCATCAATTCTCATACAATTTGGGTTACAGTAGTTACCCGAATAACAAATGATTCAGAATTATGTGATTGATGAAAAAGAACAGATATTTTTCTATTCTATATACTTGACGTTTCCATTTTAGATAAAATGTAAGTTATAGTACTTTATAGACTATATATTTTATAAACCATAATCATATTTTAATATTTTTCTATGTCTCTCTTTTTTAGTATCATTATACAATAATCGTGCGTTAACATCATTGTTAAGTCGAAATAATAGTAGGCCTATCTATACTTTAATATATAAAGCTGAAGAATTTGTTCGTTTGTTTGTTTGGTTGAACGCTATGATCTCAGGAACTACCTGTCCGATTTGAGAAAATCCTTCGGTTTTAAATAGTTCATTTATCGAGGAAGGCTATATATCATCACGCTAAGACTAATAGAAGCAGAGCACCAATGAAGAATGTTTCAAAATCGGGTACTTTTTTCCTTTTGAGATATTTCGTTAGTAGTAGTAATAATATTCGGTCAATAGGACAGGCGAAGGAGTTAATCCATACTGCCAATTCTGAAGTTGTCAACATAGGTATTTCTTATATCCTTTAATCAATTTTCTTCCACGTCCAAGTTACAATAAAGGCATAAGCGCCAAATCTTCTATATAATATGTCGTACATTATTTTATCCATCATTATTATCTTCTTAGTATTCATAATCATAAAACAAAATTGTTCAAATAAAGATTTCGTTAGCGTTAGTATTATATACGTTGCCATGGTAACGTGGTAAGTTTCTATCGCAAAGATTATCGAAGTTTATTTTGTTTTCCTATGCAAAAAGTTTATACTACTTTTATTTCAAATTTTTTATTTTATCTCTATTACGTATTATAAAAATAAAGTTTGTGTATGTACAATTAAAATAACAACTTTTTGATGAATGGATATGGCTACAAATGACCAAAAAAAAATTTTCTTTATACTTTGTCTATATTTTTATATTAGTATATTTTCTCTGTTTGTTTGTTTGTTGCGGGTAATCTCCAAAACGGCTGGACCTATTTTAACGGGAATTTTACTTTTTACTGCCAGATAGCCGAAATTATAGCGGTTGATATATTCTATTTTATTTGTCCGCGGTTTCGTCCGCATGGCTATTTCCAAAATGGTTGGACCGATTTTCACGGGGTATTCACTGGTAGATAGCAGACCTCATAAAAAGTAATTAGGTTTTTTATTCGCCTTCGGCCGCACGGATATTCCGTAATGCTTGAACTGATTTTCACGGGACTTTCACTGGCAGATAACTCACCTTATAAGAAGTAACTTATTTATTTTGTTACTCAAGACTTCGTCCGCAATATCCTACTATCTCCTAATTGGTTGGACCGGCTTTCACGGGGCTTTTACGGGCAGATAACTAGCGGGCTCGGAATACGTTGTCCCGCCCCGATAATAAAAACCTTGACAAATTATACCTAAGCCTTTCCAATGAATCATCATTCTATCTTCTACTGGTGAAAATGGCATGGAAATGGTCGTTTTTGACTTTATCGCGAACAGATAAACTGACAGAGGACTTTCTTTTTAACCGACTTCATAAAAGGAGGAGGTTACTATGTTCGGTTGTATGTACATTTTTTTTTTATGTATGATAATTGATATTTTCGTCAATTGTGAACCGTTTTTAATGATTATTTTTTTTTTTGAATTGGTACACTATGTACTGATTAACTGCTACCTGTGCATTCGTCCGTGTGAAATTGATCAAAAATATGTTACAACGAGATTAGCTCCTCGCAGAAGGAGGCCATTGGTTGCCAAGCCTGGTCGCTGCCCAGCACGGCCACGCTCGGCAGCGATAAATCACGTCCTACCACCGCATTTCATCATGAGCCGGAGATTTCAGTAAATGAAAACATCATGATGAAAGTATAGTATGGTAGGCCTCTTTCTAAGCTCGTTTGGTTTAATAACAGCCACGAGTTTATAATATATAGCGAAGCATTTGTAGGTATGTTCCAGCAGCTGCAATTTAGAGCCAGTTCTTTCTGAGTTTGACGGGTAACCATCTTGGACCATAATGTCATTTAACACTAAGTGAGATTGTGGTTAAACCCTAAAGCCAATAGAGCAGGGGTTCCTAAACTATTATGAGCAAGAGACCCCTTTTACTTACTCATTACATTATATAACTCACCTATTTGACACTTTGTTTATTATATGAATATCCAATTATATACATATATTTATATATAATATACATCACATTTATAGTGTTATTGTGATCTTATATTATTATTATAGTGTTATTATATATTTTAACAAACTTGGCCACAATTGAAAATCAGCGCTGGGGTCACTTGTAAAGGTGGCAGCCAGCATGTGCTGAATTGTGCGCCTTTGCAGTAAAACCGTGGCATAATTTTAGATTTTAACGTTCAATTTTTTTCGATGTTTACATCTTTGTTATTCTATTTTTTTAATATCATATTGTCCGTGTATTTGCTGCAATAAACTTATTTTCTTTCTTTCTTTTCCAAAATGAACTGATATCTCAAACCCCCATAGTCAAATTACTTTTAAATCGCGTATATACGTTAAATACGGAGCAACTTTAGTCCGTTGAAACTGTGAAGGGGCAAGAAAACAGAGCAAGTCCGCCTGAAAGATTTGTACACTCGAACACATTATCATGCACGAACTTGCCCACGCTTATTAACTTGCCGTTTTTCATTTTGTACGATCTTGTGCATGCTTATCGCCTTGATGGGTTTTTTTTTAAAGTACAACAATGATACTACCTACTAAAATATTAGTAGTTCTTATAACAAGTTGGTACACGTAACACAACATATATAGTATCTTGAGAGTTTCAAAGAAGAACTGGTGTCGATTAATAATGGTCGATTTTTAGACCTCGTCGACCGTCGGATTCAGTTTTTGCTTATGGACACCCCTGGGAAAACCCTGCTATAGAGTATAAAATATGTGTTGCGATATATATATCTAATTTCAATAAGAATAATGTTAATCAATTAATTAAATTAACATAAACAGAAAATAACTTGCTACATCGACAACCATAAACAGTTAGAATTTACGTTATCACGACTGTAATAATGTATCAAATTAAGGAGTACTCGAGGCTAAGTTATATTTACGGGTATCACTAACCCTATCCATTAGTGACCCTTAGTTAGTGCCCATTTGTAAGCACAATCATATTATTAAAGAGAAGATTTGCGACAGACCTACACTTGACCTAACATGCTTTACTATAGACATACCTACTATTAAACATAATTCTAACTAAGAATGGGATGGGAATATGAGTGTGTTTGTTTCACTTACACACCTTAAGGAATGAATGGATCATAGTTTTTTACGTACACATTACAAGAAGTATAAAAATAGACATAAGGTATCTTTTTTCCAAAGAAAGAGTAGTGTTTCTGACGGATAAATGGAATCTATATTAACTTGAGTGGATCCGCGGGTAAAAGCTGACTTAAACAATTTAACTGGGTAAGCAATTAGCTAGCACCTATGAGGAATTATCAAAACCAAGAAGCGGGAAGGTGATTACAAGTGACGTTAATTTAAAAGAACGTCTGTGGGATAAAAGTATTATCATCTTTTTACCCTTATCCCACATAAGTACGGTCACCACAACATGTTTTCCTTTTCCACGCTCGCTATCAGATGTCATCTCAATATTCACACCTTTTACACACATATCACATTAGATATATGAATACAAATAGTATATCGAATGGGATGGGATTTATCATCAGCAACATACCTGGAACTTCAACCTACTATATACCAAACTCAGTGCTCACTAACACTATATAAGAAAGTAATGCAAATTATAAGCTATACATTATCAAACAATATATCTTAAATCTTTTATTATATAGATATAATATGCCCGTATTGTCGATATATTTAAGTTATTCTTATGTTATTATTATCGTTTTATATGGAAAAAGTAAAGGAACAAAATATGGAATAATTTACTTATTATCATCGCTTTCGCCATTTTATAAGTAGTTATTGGTTCCATTGCTGAAATTATTATGGGTGCGAGAATTAATAAAATCTTTGGATCGGAGACATTCCATCCTCGTTTATTCTAACTTAGCGATCATCTGCCGTGAAATATGGGATCTAGCGTTTTCCTGAAGCAGCAATGGTATAGAAATGTTGATCAGTTTGGTTTTTTAAATGGCTAGATGTTCCATAATTATTTGCAATTTTTCATAACACACATCTACCTTAATCATCTAGCCAGATTTTCATTTCCATAATTTTCATCTCTGGGCAAAGACTGTTGTTGTACAAAACGCAAGTTCGGCCCTATTAGAAGTACTGTCGCCATCTCTGGGCGGGAGCACCTGGATATCAGCTTGGACCATTTGACTTGGCGCAAAGACGAGCTATGAGAATTGCTGACGATCCCAAGTTCACGAACCGTATCAAACCACTAAGTCGACGGAGTCTACTTTATGTGTGTTCTACCGTTTGTATAATGGGTTGTGTTCCGAGGAATTGTTTAACATTATGCCTGTAGGTACAGCAGTTAAAGCAGTTGCTTTCCACCATCGCACTGTTCGTCATCGGCAAGGAATTCATCCCCACACATAGGAACCGAAATGGTCTCCGGTTCCAGTGGCGTTTCCTTCCACGAACGATCCGGTTGTGGAATAATCTTCTTGCTGAAGTTTTTCCTGAGGACTACAGTATGGAGTGCTTCAAGGGGAAAATAAATAGGTTATTTAAGGGTCGGCAACGCGTATGTAATACTACTGATGTTACAAGCGTTCATAGGCTGCGATGACCGCTTTACATTACAGCCCGCATGCTTGTTTGCTACCGTCGTGGTATAAAAAAAAATAGGAAGTTGTGGTGTATAACATCGGCTCTGTTCCACGAAACACTCACCAGTACATTTCTGAGTTATCTTTTGCTTGGGACAGGATTTAGCCGGTTCACTTCAGAACCACAGTGATGAAGTTTTCCGATTATTACAAAGGATCCATTTTTCGTCAAAGTAGGATTACGATACCATTTAAACTCCTTCGTTTTGGCGGTTGAGCGATGGAATGTTGTTGTGCTTCAATCTATATTTGAAATAAATTTGAATTTAGAAATCCTAAACAAATATCACATATCTGAGATCAAAGTGACCAGTTCAACACTCATTTCATATGTAAGGACGTAATAGTACTACTATAATATATAATATTTCTATATATATATTTGTTTCATTTAAAGTTCTAGTAAAAGAAAGAAAGAAGAAAGATATTAATGACTAATTATAATTTAAGCTTCATAATCAAATTCACCACAAATTACTACTGGTAAGATGGATATTTGAAAGTAGGATTAGAAGTTATATATGTATCTACAATCACGCTATAGCCTCACAGTATTTATACGTTATTTTTTTAAGTTATTAAATGTACTTATCAAACAATATTACTTAATCAAATCCTCTTAAAGTTATCTAATTAAAATAATAATCATATTTTTTAGTCATTAATTAGTAAGAAAAATGCACGTCTTGTAGCTTGTATATTTATACGAATATATGATTGTATCTTCTGCATTCGTATTCTTTGAATACAAACAGCCCTGGACAGTTACAGGTCTCCGCCCCATGCGTTTAATATATGAACCTTCCTTTTTTTGTGTCTGCATCTCCGGTCTCTTGAATTCAGCCGCGAGAGATTCTGTCTGTAACAAGTTATTTTTAAACATAAACGACATAGAATATGAATCTCTAGTACATTTTTTTTAAGTCGAACAGCGTATTGGAAATTTAGTATCTCAGAATGTCTTCAAATCACCCATTTTTCTCTTATAAATAAATAACAATACAATTTTAAATACCCTTACAAAAGTACGAATACTTAATAATCACTTTGTCTAATGGCCCATCATCTTTTTGGGCGATCTATTTTGTTTCGCACATATTGATTACTTATAGAAAGAGAAATGCAGAAACGAGAAAAACAAGCGGTTAATTAATGTGAAACGATATATTTGCAACCAATATACACTTAAGGTTATATAAAAAAATCTTATATTTTTACCGACTGTCAGTGCTATTAGGGTCACGACCATTGAGTCAATTGAAAAAAGAGATCACGTGTATATGTAGCTATAATAAACACCTTCCATATTCGATTAATTACATTTTTACATACAAAATTATACCGCGATCCGTTCTTATGTTATTTTATCTTATGTTATCAAACAATAGGATCTAGCGTTCTTGTATCGATGTATTTAAAAATATTTTTAAATTTCGAAATAAATTGAATATCCTAGGTAGAATCCGTAGAACTATTGTGGTCAATGTCAAGGTTACCTTCTATGAACTGACCTACGGAACTTAAATTGGTCTTGAACTCGCTCACACACTGGCCTCAATTGCGCCCCATCTAATGCATCGGTTAACAACCTCTAGTGTCAAGGTGCCTGCTGTTTGCATAGCGAGAGGAAGTCGCTAAACTATTAAATATGTTCACAGTAACCCCACGATTACACTCTTCATTTGTAGGTATAAGTTTGGACGCTATGACAATTACCATTATCGCATATGAGATACCTTTGAACGTAGTTTATCACGTTTCATAACCAATAACTTACTATTGTGTTTACATTAACATTAATTTTATTATAAACAAATGACCGATTTCTAGTACAATTTACGTACTTTTCGATAATTTGCTGTTTTAAAAAAATAACATTTAATTGTATGAATTTTATTTAATATTCTTATAAGTACATATGTACTTTATTTTAGTTAAATATCATATAATTTTAAACTTAGCTTTAATAACATGAATATTACATTCATATGAGTTCGTGTGTAGACTTACTACCTCGTCGGTACGCATCGGTCGAATTCATCATAATATAATTCTTGTATGTCGTTTGTTGTACGACGTATTCAATAAATATTTATTACAATTATATAATTTGTGCGATTTACTAAAATGTCACAGAAGTATAAGATATTATCTCTGTTAATTTTTATAGTGAGGGTGGTCGACGTATGCGGGTCCAGCTGCATCGCGCATTTTGCACATACTGCATCAATAGAATAAGTTTTGCGGAAGCGCGTTCCATTCTTGAGATATCCGTAAACCCACACTACTATCATAATGCTAAGCTCTCTTTATACCAACGTTATATTTTATGTACTTTTTAATTACTATTTTAAAGAGGATATATAAATTTTAAAAGGAAAAGTAGTTCATAAAATATGTTGATATTTTAAACATAATAGATATGCGTGATAAAAGTTCACAAAAAACCAGTCACTAATTCAGCAATTACATACTTTAAAACGATTCATGCTAGAGTCAAAATTGCTTAAAAACCTAAAATTAAACGTTAAATAACAGTGTCATCTCATTTGATGGTAACCCAGCTATCGAGTGCAGCTATCAGAACACACCAATAGATGCTTAGTGACTGATTTTCAACTCGAGTGTTATAGATACCCAGGCGGGTTTAGAAAAAGTCCTGTGATCATGATCAATACAAAAACAATATTAAAGCGAAAGATTGTTATAGACCGAAGTTCCATAATACAAAAACCAACTTAGAATATTCGTCACTTATGATCTTTAAAATATATGTCCATTTTATAAATCTTGTGAATAACCATTATGTACAGTTATCGCCAAACTTGTAGTTCGAGCGGAAGTTACAAGTGGTTGTGTAATAAAAAGTATTAATAGAACATATAAATGTCTTTTATATTTATATTGAAAGCCTTATTTCATGAATATTATCTTTATGACTATACCGGAGCAAATATATACGTGTTACCACTTCCAGCGCGAACTAGAAGCTTGACGAGAGGTATACTCAATTTAATATTTTAATGCCATGCCTACAGATATAACTGAATATAGGTAATATTAGTATATGTTATATATACCATAATATTATTACCACAACGGTGTTAGGACATTTAGAATTCTACACTAACAGCTAGCTACCTACTATTCTAAAGTTGAATACTTATTACACTTTATAGACAAACAACAATTTGTGTAGTTCGAAATTATCGTGCAACAATTCAAAACCATATTACCACTTAATATAAAATGTCATTAAATTATGTGTAGGTATGATGATGAATTAATTATCCCCAAATTTATAAATAAGGTACCCACATGCCTTGATAATTTAATGTACGTCCGCAAAAGCTTTGAAAAGCTGGATTTCGTAAAATACCGATATGATCTAAGTACCAGAAACTGTGACAAACTAGTCGATCCATGTTTCAGATTCAGTAAAACCAGTAACAGTTTTTTAGGTAATAGTTTTAGGTTTTACTACAAAGTTCTAAAGAATATTACCGATTTGCGGGAATGTAAGTTTAAGCTCAATGTCAAGCGGGTTTTGGTGTCAAAAGGCTATTACAGAATGTATCAATATGTGAACAATGGTAGTGTCTGGAACTGACTCCTCTCTGTGCATCCATTAAAGACGATTGTTACGTGTACCTAATGTTTCAATTATCATTATTTATTATTATTATTACATAGCATAAAACAAAGTCCCCTACCGCGTCCGTCTGTTCGCGATAAACTCGAAAACTACTAACGGATTTTCTTGTGGTTTTCACCGTGGATAAAGTGAATTATTACGAATGTTTTGGTTTGTCATTTATCATAGATTTTTTTTATAATCAGGGAAGGACAACGTCCGACCGGCCCGCTAGTATATAATAAGATAGAAATAGATAGATAGATAGATATAGAAAATAAACCAGATCGAGGCTTTTGCTGGTTCTTCTTGGTGATTGAATTGTTTTCCGAACGGGTGTTAGTTTTGACGTTCGTAAGGGCCTAAATTGAATAAAGTATTTTTGATTTTGATGCCTATATTTGTAGTTGCTATGGAAGATTATCTTAACTTAGTGATCAACAATACCTGTCTAGACTAATTTCATGAAGATAAATATAAAGAACTAGCTAATACCTGCGACTTCACCTGCGTCGGTTAAGATATCGTGATAATTTTTTTAGTTAACAACCACGTATTTAAAAAATAAAACTAACAAAAATAGATTAATATCATTAGTTTTTCAGAGAACGATAGACTCGTGTCATTTTATTCGTATTCTTTACTAATATGTTTACTTACCTACTCTTCTTTCGTATCTAAATTGGAATAACTTCTGATAGCGTTGACCAATTTTAACGAAACATAGACTAAATGTTAATCAAGGATATGCTTTATGATTTTCTTGAAGAGGTTTTATTATGAACACAGTATTTTAGGAGTGATGTGTGCCCAAACACACAGACAGACATTTCTAAAAATGATTCAAATGTATTTTATTACTTAATCCTAGAAACCTGTAACAATTTTTTTTTTACAAAAATGTAAAGATTACAGATACGTTACATTTACGTTCTTATTACATGTATAGATCTTATAAAGTTATGTTTATTAAAACTAAAAGCGTGAGTTAGTACTGTACACTTTTAGTAGCAGGTAACTCGTTAATAATCAAGGAAATCTCTTCAAGTTACATGTTTATATAATTAACTTAATTATCTAATAACCTGTTATAAATACTTCAGCGCTAAACTTTAAGCAGACAGAAAGCTAAAAGCTGTTTATGGGCTTTAACGTTTCTCTGTGTAAAGAAAAGAGATCTACATTTGTTTTTTTTTTAATTCACAAACCACACACACACTTTGCGATGTACTACATAATTATGGCGATTAAAAATTGAAATGCGGCGTGTGCGTTAAAAAAATTAAGCATAGCTTAGTATTGATTGACATATATCCGAACGAAATTTTAGAAAAATAAGTACCTACTGCAAACACGAAATTTATTATCTTTTTGTTCATTGGAGCTTGATTAAAAAATATTTTCGAAATTCAAATCCCTAATAAAAGATTTGTATAACGTGTATACGCTGTGATAAAAGAGTTCGATATTCCAATGAAAAACTTCAATAAGTTTGATATTATTTGAGTTATATTTCAAATAAGCTAAAACAAATTTTTTGCTGTTCCTAACATTTTACGTTATTTTTCAAGATCACATGTGAAATATAAAGATCATAAACAAAACTAAAAACCTTATGGACGGTAAAAATTGAACTTCGTTTTCGTAGTATAAAAACTCACAATCTTAAAAAAGTCATAAGAACTGCCTACAGAAGTGAAAACTCAAATTCACAAAAAAAAAACAAACGAAATGTGTTCTCTTTTGAATTTTGATTTTTTTTTTATAGTAGCACGGCATAATGACTGCACTGAGCCTGATGGTAAACACAGTACAATCCAAAAACAATGGCGACCACCGAGTGTCACAGTATCCATCGCCGGTCGCCGCTGTCATGCCGGCCTGCGAAAAGCTGTATATGCACAGGCTGATCCCGAAACGCGACCCGCAAAAGCGAATCATTATGACGGGCTATTAATTATAGTGTAAATGACAATATTTAAATTTCAGAATTTGTTTATTGAAATTATTAACATTAGTGTGGTTTTCATATCTATTGGCACTCGGAGCAATAATTATATACATGTTTATAAAGTCTATTATTCAATAAAACGTATGATGAGCTGGAAAATATCAATATTACATGTACACATGCCCCTATATTACGCGTTGCTAGTCTGTCGCAAGCCTCACAAGCGTAATACGGCCAGTCATGCTTACGTAACATGTCATGACGCGAAATTATAAATTTATCTCCTGGAAAAAGGCGCCTGAAGAAGTTTTTAGTACTAAAACTAAACATGTTATATGAAACATTAAAATTGGTTTTAACTCAGTTGTAAATGTAACGATGCATTTATTGAACGTTGGTAATTTGCATGCGGTCATAAAGCGTTTTTCTTTAATTTAGGGATGAAAGATTTTGTAGAAATTATATTTTTTGATAATTCTATACTATATCAATTGAATTAAATATTGTATTATCCGAAACGACACTAAACACTACACAAAACATATCGTGTCGCCTTGATTCATGAGCAATTAAGGTGACTGCCAGCAGCCAAAACAATCGATCGTTGCAAATGGCCGTCTCGTTGACTAGCACTCCCAGACATGTGGGTCTGGCTACAAGTCGCATTATGTCTGCCATTCATATCCACCACTCGCATTAACCTTTGATCGCATTAATATATTTGGTTTTCTAAAAAAAAACAGAAAAATGTATTTTTTTAATACTTATATATAATGTATGAATAGTGTCAGTTGGAATGTTTATTTCTATGAAAATGTTTTTCATTCGTAATCAAATTTTGCATAAGAAATTAATAGGAAATGTAAATACAAATTAATTAGTAAAAGTAGATTTATTACATTAACTTCAATGCTTTAAAGTAATTGATAAACAAAAGCAATTGTATTCTAATTTTGTTCGTCTCGTACCGTATATATACTGCATGGGGACCTACTAGTGTGTCAGTTTTGATAGTGTCAAATAAATGCGTTGAAAAGTTTAATTATCTATACCTACTTTACTATTAGATAACATATTTTTGTCACTTTTCTACAGTTGATTATTAATAACCCCTGGAGCTCCTAGAACCATAATGCTTTAGTATACTACGCGAGGCACGGGTCAACAGAAAGATTGGCAGTACAAATCCAAAAAAAATATCGAATTTATTGCAAAGTTTTAAAAACATTAAAAAAACCATTTGAATCACATGCGATCCGCGGAACCTTAAAAGTTTAGTAAATTGAGATTTGTCACTTTCATGTTGAATTTTGCTAAGATTTAAAATACACTTTTATAATATGTGTTTTGTTTTTGAGGCATCATCCATTTCAGAACTTCATCATCGTCAATGATAAGTAATTTTGGGGCGTGTTCATATAATATATGTGATAAATTAAACACTGACTTTGCAATCGAAACTTTTAATTATGGAAAAATATATATCCGTCTGTCACATCGAATATATCTTTCTATTTCAAAAAGTTCAGAGACAATATAATTGGCCAGCACGCTACAGTATTAACAGATTTGTTATATATGTTATTAGAACATAACTTGATTTAATTCTGAGAATGACTTTCAATCCCGGGATTTGGAAACAGTTTCTAGATGCTACAATCAGCATACTCAAACTATATGAAATAGTTAAATATAATACACTCAGAATAAGTTTTATTATTTCGTTACCAAGCTACTTATTCAATGTCGATTTTTTTTTTTCTAACTGACTACGCTATTGACCAAGCAAGGTCTTAACAGCTTCACCGGACTACGACCCCCAATGTCGACATTATTAATGAATATGTATGTTGTATAGTAAAGTGATAATACGACTATCTGATATCAAACATGATTTTCATCATATTAGGATTAATAAATACACAATGTGTTTAATTTTCGTGTAACTTCAGTCTTTAATGGAAATATAGCTCAAATTAAAATGAGTTTTCTATTGATTTATCATTAGCGGGCCCGGCGGACGTTGTCCTGCTCTGATAATAAGATAAACATAAACAAATTATATACCAAAACCTTTCTCTCTATCAACTGGTGAAAACAGCATGAAAATCCGTCCAGTAGTTTTTGAGCTTATCGCGAACAGACAGACAGACAGACGCGGCAGAGGACTTTGTTTTATACTATGTAATGATTACAAAGCTACTGGTGTATCAGTTCTTCGTTGGAATATTTTTATAAGACTTTATTATACTTTTAATAACATTAAATTGATACCCCATTTTTTATAATTTTATAATACTATTCTCTCCAATGTCATTAATATAATGCAAAATTTTGCATAGCTACAACTGTTCACAGTATTAAATGACGCACAAGCGTGTCCTTGTCTCTTACGATAAGAGATAACTATTTATAAAAATTGTCATGAATACTTACTGTAAGTTAATTAATCTTACAAGAGGAAAATAAACATGAGTCTCTACTGTTTGCCTGGATCATATAAAAGATATACTAGCTATTGCGATTTTATTTACAATACTGTCTGTAGTTACACATACTGTTGGGAGATGGTATGCAGTAATATCGTTTATTTTAATGTCATTGGAGTCACTGGAAGATAAGCTTTTAACTATGTAATCTCAGAGTTCAAAACAAGACCCATATGATTGATATTGGTAAGAATTTTAAGTTTTAAGATATTTTATGTTGACTTTTATGTGGGTTCTTTTTCCACACCACCAAAGAGGTAAGAACCAAGGTGCGCTTTTTTTATAGAGGTGTCCCCAGGAGGCCTAATCCTCTCGAGTAAACATATATACATAATTATATTATTGAACATCAAATAACGTGTAAAATTATACTGGTTGATAAAAATTCGGAATAAGGCAGATTGTTCAAAATAATGGTAGCGTACGTAGAGATTGGGTAATGATGTGTCAGGAATTGTGTCATTCAGTTAAACGGAGGCGGTGCGTTTGCACGTCGATTATTGTTAGTCGAGGGCAGTGTTCCTCGGCATGCGCGAATGCCAGACATAGAGTCGACAAACGCCTACTCATCCAAACTACACTTCTCTAGGAAGTGCTGCTAGTTTTTAATTCCACGATCGACGTTCAATAATAAACTACCAAAACGTGTAATGAAACCGTTCAAGTGCACGAATTGTTATATATCCCATAACAGCATTTATAATTAGCTATACATATAACAATAAAAATAACCACACATTATTAGCCTTCCGAAAATTGTTCTGTAATATTATTGATCGAATAAAAAGTTTTGTGGTGGCGGCCACGCACTTCTAAGTTCAATCAATAACATTCAGATTCACATTCAAACATCTTGCAAATCCATTATCAGCTATAACACTTCTTACATTAATGGTATAGTACCTATATAAAGAAAATAAACATGTACGGCGCGGGTAATTTTATTCATGTAATTTTATGTACAATGAAAAAGATATCTAAATCATCGCCCGATAAATATTGATCAGAATATATGCTTTATTATTATATTCTTCATATGGTACTGTCAAGAAAACGAATAGCTACGCTATCACTTCTGATAAATTATGCTAAATATAACTAACAGACGTAAGTCAAGTAAAGATATACTCGTGGGAACATACTATATTTGTTCGATTTGGAAATATAAGTACATGTGTATTTTCTCTACGAAATAATTACAATATTAATGTATAATAATATTATACAATATTAATGGTAAATAATATTATACACCTCTACAATAAAATAAGGAAGAGCAATACAGATAGGTAACATTGTAATTTTTTTTCCTTCATCACTATTATTATAGCAGAATCTTTAAGGACATAAATCCAAGTACAAAGGATATTTTATAGTTTAAACAATAATTAATATTTTAAAAGGTATTTATAAACAGCTATAATTATTTAAGGAATGCGCTACATTGTTGGTTGTAGCAGACTTAACGTTATCATCAGCGGTCGAAGCCCCTTGCACAAGATTACATATTCGCCTGAACTTAGATAGCCCTGTTTAAACAATTACAATAAACTGTTTCACGTATTTTGTTCAATACTAATATTTAATTACCTACGTTAAGTAATCGTTATAATTTGAAAACAAAAAATCACATTCTGTTATAAATACTAGTTTGGATAAATTGATTGAAATTACTATACAATTGAATAAAGTACATACCTAAATACCAAAATAGTACAAATTGTTAGTCAGATCCAACCGCAACAGTAATAAGTTAGTCGTATTCTGACCCTAAGGACAATAGAGTCCGAATCATCAGGTATGAATAGATACATTATGTTATATAATATAACCGTTCACGTTCATGCGATTCTTGGCTAATTAAAATTTGCTATGCGTGACACGATCACGAACTGCCTTACCCACGTATAGACTGCACACGTGCCTGTCAATGAACTTCGCAGACTTCGCAACTTATAGCACTAACTACAACCACGCGTCAACTCGATCAAATCTTTTTTCTAGACATCCGATTTAATTGCTACCATAAACTTCGTATCATTAATAAACGTAAGCATCTGTCGTCAATGACCACAAGATGAAAAATAAAATACAACTATACAAAAATAACGATCGAATCATAATTACGAAAATTAACCTTTGATATAAATTTAGTTTAGTAATATTTTTTTGAACTGCTTCTATTTGGAAATTTGAGGGGAGTTATTCTAAAATAGGACAATAAATCTTTATCAAGTAAAACAAAGACTTTTTAAAGCTTTTCGTCATAATACTAACGAGCAAAAATGAGGACATTGTCGGTGTGAGCGAGGAAGTCGTCTTGCTCCGTATGTGTGACGAAGGTACGAGAGGGTACTGGCGCGTCAGCCTGAACCCCGGACGGCGGTTTCCGTCGTTCATAGCGCTCCATGAGTTCTGCCGGCACGTGAGGTAGCTCCCGACCAGTGGTATTAGGGGCTTGTTTGAAGCCAAGTTTTGCCAGGAGGCTCTCGCGGATCACTCTGAGGTTGTGCTCACGCGCGTCTCCGTAAGAACGGCAGGAAGCGCACGCAATCTGAGCCGCCGGGGGCTCTTGCGGACACTCAAGGTCGGCAGCGACGGCTGCTAGCCACGCGGCCAGCAGCAGCAGGCTCGCGGGCCTGGCCCGCGGCCCGCGCGACGCGCCCAGCGGACGCGTGGTGCGGCAGAGCGGGGAGGCGGCGGCGTAGCGCGATCAGCGATGTGTGGCCGCGGACGGCGCGTGCTACACTGCACACGATTTACACTTGGTACTTGTAAACCGCGCCGCGCCACGCCGCACGGCACGCGGCGCACTCCCCATTCCCCGAGCCGCTGCAGCCGTCCCTCGCACGCCGCCCCGCGTGCTAACATACTGACTCATCGCTCATCATCAGTCGGATGAGCCACCACTCTCTACCACCAGAAAAAATAAAGTGCAATCTCAAAAAAGTCATTCTACCCACCTTTGACATGTTATTATTAAATAAGCTTTATGTAAAACCAACTTTGTAAATCTGAACAGGAGGAAGAACAAACTTATTATGAATGCTGGGGTCGGAATACTTTGGCTGGAATTACGTAGATAAGTGGCCTGTAACTCAAAAACAACTTCGTTTAATCTTGAGAGTTTATGAGCTTATCAGCAGCTGATGATTCGCTTAGAGCCGTTACACTAATTTTACAAGCATACATTGAAATATATTTCCGATGATCATATGCAGAACACAATAGTATTTTTTGGTGACAATATGATTTCAACCCATGTACATTTACTGTAAACAATAATATTGAATTACCGAAATAAACCAGGACTTTTAAAGTTATTTAATCATCCTTTTTCGAGAACGGCTTGACTATGAGTCAAAGCCCTTCGTAAGTTATGAATCCAATTTATGAGCAAAATATCTTAAGGTTTTGCCAGGTCCTTGTTTATGCTGGCAGGGGTTTTTTTGGAATGAGCTTAATCAACACAGTATCTTTGGATCTATAGATCCAAATCCAAAGGTGATTTCCAACAGCAGAAAAAAAAACATTTTCAATATCTATGAAACTATTTGATGAAACTGGGTATTTTATTTGTAGGTTGTGGTTTATTATTTAATTGTAATTTTATCATTTATGCTTAACTTCCGCAGAAATAAAATAAAATAAAAGTAGAATTATATGCAGTATACATAATACTTTGAAAGTTGTCTACGTGCCATTAAAAGTGTCGTCAAAATTGGTTCAACTATTTCGAAGCCGGAACCAACACCAAATATTTTTTTATACATGTAGGTTACTTATATGTAAAAACTTTTTTATTTATTATCTGCGTAGTTTTCTATATTTTTACTAAAGAGTACTAAATAAGGTTGGCAATGTAAATATTTCCAAGTTATTTTATATTTAGGAAGTTATTCTGTATCACGTACCGCGAATTCATTTCTACCTAATAACCTACCTACCACGGAATACCTTCCGTAGTCTGTGTTATCCACACGTCGATTTAAAAATAAATTTGTGTTAGCAACATAGATTCGCTTTATTTTAAAGTGAAATGTTGTTTTCGTGTAAATATTTATAGTATTTTAAAAAGTGCAGATGTTAGTTTCTGTTTATTTCGCCTAGAACAAATGTTTTGGTAGAAACATGATTTATAAACTAGTACAGAAGGCATACCTCTAATATTTTCGTAAGTATATTTCGTAGTTATTTATGTTTTTGTCTAGTCTTTTCCTTTTATTATGCAGTTCTGTGACATGGTAATTATCCCTGCATTATTTAGTTGATGTTATATCATTGAACGTATTTAAAGATTTTTACACCATTTTAGTTTACCATTTACATTGTGTTATTTTTAATACAAATTTTATTATCATTTTTATTATAGCAATTATTACTTAAAATTAACTTTTTTTTACAGGCAATTTTATAGTACTATTGACCAATTTTATAGTACCATCATATGAAATTATAATGCTTTTAATGTATTGCTTATTAAGATATTTTAAATTTAGTAGATGTCTACTTCATCTCTCTTTCATCTCACGCCTGGGAGTATGTTCGGAGTTACACAACGTTACTATCATATGAAATTATAATGCTTTTAATGTATTGCTTATTAAGATATTTTAAATTTAGTAGATGTCTACTTCATCTCTCTTTCATCTCACGCCTGGGAGTATGTTCGGAGTTACACAACCGAACTGCTCTTTAGGTAGTCTGTATGATTTGTGTACTGCGTGCACTTTTGCATTTTATTATTAAGGCAATATATTTGTATTACGTTAGTTCGCAATCAACCACGAGCGACTCAACATCGCTGTTCGCTATTTACCATTAGTGGCTGATTATTAAAAACCATTTTACCAAATAAACATTTTACCAAAATAAACTATCTTTTTCTTCAATCCACCTTTTATGCTACACTATAGAGGAAAGTGACCAAATATGGGATAGTATCCCTAAAATGTAATTCCAGCATTTCTCTAAAATTGAAATCACACAAGCCATAAATAATGATTTTCTCTATCTTTCTATCCCCATTTGCGCGTATATGTTGTAGCATGTGAGTTGAGTGAGCCCTTTCCTCAGTCTGACAATGTTTTGTTTTGTCGCTACTGGATTACTTTCTGAGGTATGTAAAAAATACATATTTTTCATACAGAAAGTGCACATAGTATTATTTTTCATATTTTCTATAGATCGTTTAGATGTTCTTTTGTAGGTTTTAGACGTGTTCGATTGGATTGTATTACTTTTTTAAATATAAAATTATGAATGATAGTTTCGAGTCGTAAAATCCAAATATGGACGGATCACAGTATCCAATTATGGACTATTCCATAATTAGCTCTCACATGTATCAGCTGACTTGAAGATTTTGTTAATTATACATTTCTCATGTTTTATCAGAATGGCGGGCATCAACTTAAAGACAAAGTGAAAAGAATGGAATTCAGAAAATATAGCGGAAGCTATAAAATTAGTAAAAAAGAAAAAATGGATTATTAAAGAGCTGCAAAACGCTTTGACGTACCAAGATCTACCTTGTTTCGATTATGACAGAAAGACGAATGATCCCCAGAAGTATTCTCTGTGGTACACTGGTTTCGAATGATACTCATGGGGAAACATGAATCATATTCCTCACGTGTAGGTCATGGGCACATAAAAATTGCACTCTTATGGCTAGATTCTGATACCCGTATTTGCGATTTTTGCAAATAATTTGTGTTTATCTCTATATTATACCAAAGTTTTAAAAGAGTCTCATATAAGTTGAGGTTAATTTTCGATAATACATATAGTATTTCATATTTAGATACCTTTATCATTATTTAGTTTTTGGAAAAATTTCTTAATTATAACTAATCAATATAACCAACAATTGTTACAGAATAAAGTGCAAATACATGGTTGTTAATAATTACTACAAAAAGTTTTTTTTATTTATAACGTTTGTGCAAATTTTGCGTGAAAACACAAAATGGTATTCCATACTTGGTCACTTTCCTCTATTGAAGGCCCTGTTTAAGAGGTGTTCCTGACCCTTAGTTAAGAGTGTCACTTATCACCCTACGGAGTATGAAACAAATAAAAAAATTACTGTAATACTTAGGAGTTGATTAGATTAGTAACAAAAGAAATTAAGAAATGTAACGCAAAGTTACTTAATGAAAGATTGGTAAAATTAACTTAAGCCTACAAAATTCAACAGTCTTCATTCTCTTCAGAATGTTAGAGCTGTAATGGACTTTTGTCCAAACAATATTCACATGTTATTTACTTTTACATTTCATTTGTCGGTTCAAATCTATAGTATGCATTGACAACATAAATAACTATATATACTTATATTAATATGATAAAGAGGTAAAGTTTGTAAGGTGGTAGGGGGTAATCTCAGGAACAAATGGACAGATTTGAAAAATTCTTTCAGTGTTAGAGAGCTGATTTATCAAGGACGGCTATAGCCTATATATCAGTACGCTAAGACCAATAGGAGCGGAGTACCAATGAAGAGTGTTTCAAAATCATTTTTTTTCCTTTTCCGCTTCCGCTGCGTGTTACTCAGTCCAAAGTATTCCACACAGACGAAGTCGCGGGCAGAAGCTAGTTTCAAATATTTTTTATCAAGGCTCACGTGTACGTTGTCTTAATTAGTATTATATATACCTATAAATTAAAATCATTTGCCAAATATAAGTAAGCGTATCATTTCAGAAAGGTTGAACTTTTTTTTTGTTATATGTGTAATTATCAAGACAAGGTTTATACGAATGAAAATGTGTGAAAAATCGTTTCTTCGTTAATACACACACGTCAAACCGAGACGAACAGCTTCTAATCAATAATAATAACAAAAAGATGTCAGAATAGAGCAAGATACACGGAATATTAATAATAGAAAACTAAACCAAATTGCATAATAAACACATAGATTAAGATTTCATTCATAAAATTAATGGCTTAAGCCGTTTTTGTTTAAAATTTCAGCCTGAAATGACTTAAATTTACAAAAATTCTCGAAATATTAATCAAACTTTTAGTTATTAGATTATAAAACATTAAGACAAGCTATATGTATCGATATTTCGGTTAAGACGATACCTCGAGCACCATTATTACCTGTAGGAAATTATTTCTAAACGGTCACAATATTCTTCACTGTTTTTTATGTTTTCATCATCGTTCGACAGTGTTGTTATATACAATTTATATAAATGAGTATAAGGGTTTTTTTTTAACTTTTTAATACATACATTTAACATTTACTCAATATTCCATTGGACAACCACGACTTTCTACGATTTAATTGTCATATATATTTTTCATACTTTATAGATTTATCATTCTTCAATTCTATGGTCCAATGTCAGATTCAGAATTGCTGATTTACAGGGAGTTCCACAAACTATGAGAGTACATAACTCGATTGGAAATTTTGTGAGGATTGGCAATATACAAAGAAAATATGAGAATTAATATGTTTTACCTTATATACCTCTTTCGACAATTATACGTTCATAGTCCGGTGAATAATAATTAAACCCTATAATTATGTGATTAATATTTTTTGTAATATCCCATGTTCCTTGTTTTCATTCTGTAAGTGTGGAACTGATATATAAACAATGAATTCAGTGAATCATCTTTTCCATATAAAAACTGTGTAATAGACACATTAAACACTATGAGGTATGACTTCTTACAATTTATTAGGTATACGTTTTTGTATGATGAACTCGTATTATACAGAATTGTCATTATTTTGATTTAAAATTTTTAGGATATACAGTGTAAATTTATAAAAACTATAATACATATGTTATCTATATTTAAATGTTCTCAAGTGATAATACCGCTATATTCACATAGCTTGTTTTGTTAATTGAAAGAAAGAAAATATATTTATTTGCACACACATATAAATATTACACACGTACAGATTAAACACATACATCATTACATAGTACAAAACAAAGTCCCCTACCGCGTCTGTCTGCCTGTCTGTTCGCGATAAACTCAAAAACTACTGAACGGATTTTTATGCAGTCTTCACTAGTGGATAAAGTGATTCATGAGGAACATTTTGATATATAATTTGTCAAAGATTTTTTTATAATAAGGGTGGGACAATGTCTGCCGAGCCCGCTAGTAT
The DNA here is from genome assembly GCA_015888305.1 of Antheraea pernyi. NCBI lineage: Eukaryota > Metazoa > Arthropoda > Insecta > Lepidoptera > Saturniidae > Antheraea > Antheraea pernyi. The sequence continues at coordinate 230,453 of MU159073.1, read as the reverse complement.
AATATAAACGAAGAAAGACACAAATAAAAATATGTGCTGTAGTAGGTTAGTTCTTCAGCTCGTAGTCCGGTGAAGCTGTTAAGACCTAGCTTGGTCAATAGCGTAGTCAGTTCGAAAAAAAAAGTTCTTCAGCGCTGATTTTCACTCGGGACTCGGAGACTTATGCCCTAAGCGATGACGCGCATATTAAGAGTTGTGTGGTGTAAGTACTACGTAATGATTAGTAGGAATTATATTTTTAAGTTTTTGTAGGAATTATATATATAGGTTTGTAGGAAATATATTTTTAAGTTTAGATAAAATATCTTATATTTGGATAAAAATTTAATAATATTGACTTCTCAGTATTGATCATGATTGAATGATGATCATGGTTAAAGCTTCGTGTCGGTTGATGTAGGTTCAAAACATAGAGTGAGACATGTTATCAGTTATTTATTAACGCTGGCTGAAAATTGAGCTTGCACAAGTTGGAAATAATCCTTTTTCGTCACCACCATGAGCGTATATATTTTTATTAAAGTAAATTTATATATATAATGTCGACTATAACATAGAAAGAAATAAATTAAAATGTCCATTTAAATTAAATATATGTACATAGATAAACTGCGTAGCTATTGCGCTTCGAACATTGTAACTTAATTCAAAGTATTTTTAAATTATATTTTCAATACACTATGTATTGACAGCTATTTTTTCTGATTTAATTATGTTGACTAGTGGGCGACTGGTCGACATTCGACCATAGCTCATTGATTTTTTTAAGTTTGAATTTTATTAGGGTTAATATCATTGTTGAATGTAGAATGAAAAAGGGTAATTGGAACGTAAGAGTCAAATAATACATACAGTCGAGCTTAGCAACCTCCTTCATAACCTTTTTTGAAGTTCTTTATTGACAGATGTCAAAATGTCTTTTTTATTTACATGTGTGTATATGTTGTGTAAAATTGAAGCAATAGTGTGAGTAATGCATATTTAAATTAATTTAATGTACTTCTAATGCATTTTATATAAAATAAATAGCTTTCTGCACTTATCCTCCATATAAACTTTAACTATGCTAAATTTCATGTTCATCCATTTGCCCAATTCCTTTAAAAAGGGATACAAAGTTTAGGCTTCACGTATTAATATATATGATGATGTATCAGGAATCGCGGCTTTGTTTTTCCCAAATTCGGGGATATTATACAGTTTCTTGGAAAACTTGTTCAATTGTCTTCAGCAACATTCATCAATTTGGTAATAATTCAAAAGCGACATTTATTTATATTTGGGGATTCCAATTATTTAACAACTTTTGTAGTGTATTTTAGAGTCGTTTTAAGTATAAGTTTATATAGTACATCTAATATTATTGTATATCATTCATAACATAGTATAAAACAAAGTCCCCAACCGCGTTTGTCTGTCTGTCTGTTCGCGATAAACTCAAAAACTACCAAACGGATTTTCGTGCGGCTTTCACCAGACGATAAAGTGATTAATGAGGAACGTTTTAGTATATAATTTGTCACGGTTTTTTTATAATCGGGGCGGTGACAACGTCTGGCGGAAACGTTAGTATAAAATAAGTAAGACGTTTATAGTTTTATTTATTCACTAGCCGACCCGTGCCCACATTTTCAAAATCGGTTTAGTAGTTCCTCTACCCTCTACAACGTCACAAACTTTACGTCTTTATAATATTAGTATATAGATTATAGCCCCTGCCCGGGACTTCGTCCGCGTAGTAATAGTTACTACTCTGGGCTAACACTGACACACAGCAGAAGCTTTCAAAAAGAAAAAACATCTCGATTTTGAAACATTTTTCACCTGTGCTCCGCTCCTATTGGCCTTAGCGTGATAATATATAGCCTATAACCATTCTCGATTCTCGAGCTATATAACACTGAAAGAATTATTCAAATCGGGCCAGTAGTTCCTGAGATTACCCCTTACAACGCCACAACGTCACAAACTCACAAACTTTACCTCTTTATAATATTATTAATATTAATAAAGTCACGAATGTCCAAAATATTATCTAATACTTACGATAAAACGACCAAAGCAATAAACTACTCCAGTCACTTACAAATGAAAAGACAACATAAACAACATTTAGTGTGAATTCAACCTTAAAACGCAATAAATAAAGTACTTTTTAACCGACTTCAAAAAAAGGAGGAGGTTATCAATTCGTCTGTTTTTTTTTTTATGTTTGTTACCTCATAACTTTGGACTGGGTGAACCGATTTTGATTATTTATTTGAAAGCTGGTACTTCCAGTGTGGTCCCATTTTAATTTGGTACAGTTCCGACAACGGCATCCAGTGCAAAACCGTATAAGTTTCAAATTTGCATTAGGTATGTACACGACAAATAAACGAATAACTCAATATTACGCTAACCGGTTTCGATGATTCATTTTTTATTGAAAAGGATGGTACCGACTTCCAGAAATATGACCATTTTCATATGAGACTAAATTAAAAATGGAAAACTATGATGAGCAAAATCTTCCCGTTAATATTAAGAGCTCAGATTTAGTAAGCACTTTCTAGAGGTAGCTAGAAACAAGTTTTCGTGTGTCAGATCCAAAAAAAAACTTGATTTTTTTGACCCACCCTATTCTACATATTATAGTTTGGTGATTTATAAAGGGTCCCAGCGATTTAACTATAAAGGTTTCATTAGCTTTAGCCTGGTGAAGCTGTGAAGGCCCGTCAGACCAATAGAGTAGTCAGTTCGAAAAAAAAAGTTTCATTGCCTTTAGTCCGGTGAAGCTGTGAAGGCCCGTCAGGCCAATAGCGTAGTCAGTTCGAAAAAAAAAAGTTTCATTAGCTTTAGTACGGTGAATCTAGCTAGGCAATTTTCGATAGCTCAGCATCTACTCATGGAGAAATTTATCAGGGCCATCAACATTTGGGGACGAAATTTAAATTGACAAGTAATATAAAAAAACGTGCATTAAAATTTTCTTCACTCTGATTGACTACTAGTAACGTCCTAGCAATGAGAACTCTTTTTTTCTTGAGAAGAACAATATACGTCCAAAGATGAATTTATCGGAAAATTACATGAATTTTGTAGATTAATGCTGAATTTGTATAAATGAGTTTGAGTGATCTAACAAACGTTTTTATATACCGATATGTAGCGAACATCTCTACTTCACAAATATGTATTGCTAAGCTTCATGTTGTACATAGTTCATCGTGTGCCTGTGGATTTAATGAAGGCGATCTTAATCGTATTTTCTTTTCTTGTCCTTTAAATAGCTCCGCTAGTTTCCTACATTCCTGGAGATCATTACAGGTTGCTTTTTCTATATCTATCGCATCACTATTGGTTTCTAATGACTATCCTATATATAAAACTTTAGCTTGTTTTATTTCAGAAAATAATATTTAAATTTAATTATATCACATGTATTTAATTAATGCTACCTACATCAATCTTTAGGATATAATTTGTATAGGTATTTTTTTATAAAATGTGTGTATATATTTGTCTTTAAAATCTTAATCCAAATACCAAACCTAATTTTTTTATTATATAAATTAAAATGACTTCCTACGTTTTAATATTCTTATGTTAGTCAAAAACATTATGTAAAATGTATTGTAATCTCCATTGAAACGAAACATTGACACTGGCAAATGCTTCTACGAAGCCAAAACAAGAAAAATAAAAAGAAGAAATATGTATTGTCATTTAGTTCGGCCAGTAGTCAAATAAACATAAAAAAGCAAAATAAGATGGATAAATGTCGTATATGCTTAGAATATGGGAAAACTTTGTCTTTGTACGATTTGGATGGTGCCATGAGCTATATAGATATGATTACCTTTATTGCAGGCAAAAAGGTACGACCGCTATCTTTCGAGAATTAGAATATAAATATCAATAGTGATCTCATAAATAATGCAGGAAAATTGCAATAAATAAGTCTACCTTCCGTAGTATATAATTTAATAATAATACACATTTTGATTCTTATATTTATGTGATATTAAGTTGTCATAAAACCTTGCCAAATAAACTAATTCCTTGATGAGGTATATATAGTCCTAAATAAATAAGGACTTTTGTATAAAAAATAGACACGCTGTACTACATTGATATGACTGATGAATTCATAACCAAACTCAAAAAGTCCAGTCCTAACTTAAATCATTAATAGATTGCTCATAATTTTTGAGTCCCAAGTGTCAATTTACCTATGCAAATCATTTAAACTCAATTTTTATCATCAGCCTGTAAGAGACCCTCTGCGGGACTACAGATCTCTTCCTGAAAGAAGGTATGGGTCTAATCCCCAAACCAGCTCATAACATATTGGTGATTTTAAGCTCTGAGAAATTCACAGTTATATGTTTTTTCACATACAGTAGTACAAGAAAAACATTTCTCTGGTTCAGTTTTCAATCACTGTCAGCCAATTTAAATTAGTAAATGTATGCTAATTTAAAAAAAATTGTCGGTACATGCGGGTGTTTTAATCTGTGGACATTAAATTGGCATCCCATCAGTTAAACCACTTGACCACAATGCATTCTAAACTTAATATTACCCAACAGTAAAAGTTTAGCTTTATGCAACTTCAAAGTCAACTAATAAATAATACCAATAAAATATTTTGCATTATATTATTCTAGAAGTATATATCATATGCTATAGTATAAGTTCAATTTTAAAATATAAGTGGTGTTAAACTATATATGATTGTTCAATCAGTCATAATGAATTCTATTTTTAAATATTAATGAATTTAATAGACCTAATTAAAAAAGCCCATGTAACAATATATCTACAGGTTGTAATTAAAATAAATTCAATTTTGCAAAAGAGTAGCATATATTTTTACTGAGCTGAGGAGTTACTAAAAGCAGTCGGGCTGCGGGTGCTTTTTAGAAATATATGTGTAAAAAAATATATAAAGTAAACTATATGTATTTGGGATGTAAGGGGTGTCAAATAACATCTAAGAATTGAGACATCCAAGCCAACCTCACCTGCACGTGGTGCACCCTGCTGAAGAACGAACGAGGCAATGGCGATAGCGGGGTGGTAGGGTTTTACAGCCTGACTGGGTCGCAACCACCATGTATATGGCGAAAAAGCCCGTCATAGTGATTTGCTTTTGCGGGTCGCGTTTCGGGATCAGCCTGTGCATATCCAGCTTTTCGCAGGCCGGCATGACAGCGGCGACCGGCGATGGACAGTATGTACTCGTTGGTCGCCATTGTTTTTGGATTGTACTATGCTTACCATCAGGCATAGCGCAGTCACTTTGCCGTGCTACTATAAAAAAAAAAAAATATGTATATAAAATCCATGAATATATAGAGTAGTTGTGTAGTCCGGTGAAACTGTTAAGACCTTGCTTGTTCAATAGCATATTTAGTTCGAAAAAAAAATGAATATATAGAAAGATGAAGTTTTCCACACCTACTTAAGAGTTACATGGTGCCTACTTCAAGATGTTGGGTTGCCAACCCAACCCAGAATTGTGCTTTAATAAATAAGATACAGAATAATAGAGACCCTAAGTTAGAGTGACCACTATCTGAAATGTGTGCAAGAGGGAGACTATTATACTAAATATCTTTTTAGTTAACGAAGCTCTCGCCATACCCTCCGCAAAAGAAACCTAAATACTCCAAAGATAAACCCATAAGTTAAAGCTGTCTCTAAATATATTTCCTTATTTTCCAGATTCTTATGGATACTGAAATTCCAAAAAAGATATGTCACCTGTGTCAAAAAAAACTAAAAGAAGCTTATGCTTTTAAAATCTTAATTCAAAGGTACATACATGTTTTATATGCCAAGACTTGTCATTTATTATTTTTGCTAGTTACATCTACATATAAGTAGAGATAAAAAAGGCTATTATTTTATATTTATCACTACATATTATAAAACAAAGTCCTCTGTCTATCTGTTCGTGATAAACTTAAAAACTACTGAAAGGATTTTATGCGGTTTTCACCAGTAGATAGAGTGATTCACGAGGAAGGTTTAGATATACAATTTCTCAATGTTTGTTTTATTATTAGAATGGGATAATGTCCCACTAGTATTTGTATATAATGGAGGAAATCTAATGGTTTGACTTTGTGGTTGAGACCCTGAGGAGTATAAATTTATTAATTAACCTAACCTAACCAGAACGAGTAGCTGTTTCTACTGTTTAATTCATAAAAAATATATCAGAAAACCTAATTCCATAATCAAGCTACTGGGTGGCACAACAATCAACATAATTATTGAAATTGTCTTTCCTGCTATATTATAATCATCACTCAAATACATCCGATTCACGTCTATAATATGTCACTAAGCACCTAAAAGTGTGCACTGGTAGTTTCACTTTAGAATTGCATTCTTTTTTATACTATAATGTATAAAGTTTTAGTGTTTAACCACAACTTCATCTGAAGACTCATAAAGTTAAAATATTATACCAGAACATTAAAACTGGCATTTATTTATCCTTAGGCTGTATCAATGTTGAACATATAATATCTGAATTTGTGTTCTGCATAGACTATAGCATATTCAGAACAGTCAAAAAGATGGGCGAGGACCATATATGGAAATGGATTTAGGAACCAATTAATATGTGTTATAAGTAAATTATAATTTAGCAAGCAGAAGGTTATAATACACATGTTATATGCACTTTCCAAACATTCCTTTATTATTTCACAAACACAATTTAACATTTCATAAAATAATCTTAATAATGTACTCTATGTTTCCCAGATCTGATATGGAACTTCGTCAGAAACATAAACTGAACATTATTAACTTCAGTAATTTAAGTGACATTAAAATTGAAATAGAAATCACTGAGCCCAATAATGGTTATTCAGACTACACATATTGGAATGATATGCTTATGAATGAAGAACAATGTATTATGTATAAGGATGTATTAATAAAGAAACTATCCAATGATATTGACAAAGAGCAGAAACACATACCTGTCTTAGATTTTTTGGAAAATATTAAAAACGAACCTGATAATGATTATGTAAGTATTATTTAATTTATTTATAAATGATCATAAATAAAGACCTCTTGTACCTATAAATAAAATTATATAGGTTTGTATTCTTTAGCCTGATGGAGGTATTTTGATCAAAATCTTTACGTTTCAACTTCAGATATACTTGATCTTTAGCTAGAAAAAAAAATCACGATAGCTTCAATAATATTATAACTATATACTTAGTCTGGCCATAGATACTGTTACAATTAAAAATAAACAAAATATTACATTTGAATTTGGAATCTGTCACTTTTATATGATTATTCATTGAGACTTCTCATTTTGGCACCAATACATTGTACAATATTTTGTGATATTAAAATGGAGTGGGGTGATAAAGATATTTAAAACTCCATTCCCTTGGTATTAGTAAAATCTTTGAGTACCGGGCTATTAATAGGTACAATGAGACCTCCTCTGTTTGTGACAGAAAAAGATCTGGCCGTCCACGTAGTGTTCGTACGAAAAAGGTGCTCAAAGCAGTAAGGGAAAGAATTCGAAGAAATCCTGTCCGAAAGCAAAAGATTTTATCTCGGGAGATGAAGATAGCACCTAGAACCATGTCGCGTATTTTAAAAGATGACTTAGGACTTGCAGCCTACAAGAGACGTACTGGTCATTTCTTAACTGGTAATTTAAAAAAGAATAGGATGGTAAAATGGAAACAACTACTGAAGCGGTAAGCAAAGGGAGGTCACAGAAAAAAAATGTTTACTGATGAGAATTTTTTTACAATTGAACAAATTTTAACAAACAAAATGACCGTATTTATGCTCAATGCTCTAAGGAAGCTTCGCAATTAGTCGACAGAGTGTAACGTGGGCACTATCCGACTTCAGTGATGGTTTGGCGGGGTATTAGCTATGAAGGAGTAACTGACCCATACTTTTGTGAGAAAGGTATCAATACATCGGCACAAGTGTATCAAGATACCATTATTGAAAAGGTGATGAAGCCTCTTAACAACATCATGTTCAATAACCAAGAGTGGTCCTACCAGCAAGACTCGGCGCCGGGTCATAAAGCTCGGTCTATGCAGTCTTGGTTGGAAAACAAACGTTTCGGACCTCATCAGAGCTGAAGACTGGCCGTCGTCCAGTCCCGATCTTAATCCGCTTGATTATGATGTATGGTCAGTTTTAGAGGGTACAGCTTGCTCTAAACACCATGATAATTGGGAGTCCCTAATACAATCCGTACCATTGTAAGTGAAGAATTTTCCCATGGAAAAGAGTGCGTGCTTCTATTGATAACTGGCCTCAACGTTTAAAGGACTGTATTGCAGCCAATGGAAACCACTGCGAATAAGCTTTTTATATTTTAAATTGTTTTATATTTATGTGTTAAACTAACACACTGTAAAAGTAATAAATATTATTTGCAATAGAACATATGTTTTTTCTTTTTCACAGTATTTATGGCAAGACTAGGTAGACAGCGCCTTGTTAAAACTAGGCTACTTACGTTATTTTTTACGGCTGCCCCGTCAATCCGCGCGTATCTAAGCAACATATAGCCATTTCTTTTTCACCACCGATATTGAAAATATTCTATCTTACTTCCACATTTTATCTAATACAGTGTGGTGTCACAATATAACTTTACGTATTTGTGCGTTATCGTGCCATTTGTTTTGTTAAAATATCATGTAGTTAAGAATGATTTTTATAAGAACTATTCAATTATGTGTTTTATTGCTTTCTAGAAGTGAGCCAAGTGGTGTGATTTTTTTTCTTTTGAACGTAAGAATATATTTTACGATAGAATATGTTTTATCTTTTTAAATATAAATGACGTCGACGATGTCGCGGGTATCAGTTAGTGTAAAAATAAAATCATAAGAGGAATGACGTAAAATATTAGCTATTGCTTCTTTTTTTTTATAAAAAAATTTAATGCGTAATAATACCTCTTAGAATATTCAAGAATCTACAACTTTCAAATCTAAGTAAATTAACCTTTTTTTTCAAATCTATATATTAGAAGCAAGTAGCTTCAATGGTAAGTGGCTCAGCAGAATTGTAGTTTCACAGCCATATTTAACAGTAATTGGGTATTCCAACTTTTTTTTTTTTTTTATATCATAGATATACAT
>MU159073.1:195449-212165 GCA_015888305.1 Antheraea pernyi | reverse complement strand
GCAGGAGGAGGCGGCGCTTTGCCCAACTCCTCCTGCCACCGTAGCTGGACCTGAGGGGATGGGCCGGGGGGCCCATTTCCTCATTGCACGGGTCCGGCGGACGAGGGGGGGCAGCCGGTGTGTGCCCGGTCTGCTCCTCTATAGGTAGGAGCCCGGCGGTCACCTTCCACCGGGCGGACCGTGGGGGCGGCTCTACAAGGTTGATTAGCTTGTTCGATCCCTTGCCGCCCCCACAAAACGGTCTGTCGGTACACCGTGGGGTTTTAGTCTGTGCGAGTCAGACATAACCCACCCTCTCCCCCGGGAGGGTGGCGTATCCATAAGGGATTTCCCCACGATAAAAAAAAAAAAAAAGGAGCGTACACCGCCTAGACAAACGGCTACTCGGGCGCAGCCGCCGCAGGCGACACCGGGACCTCGAGGCGGAGGCCCGGCTATATGGAAGCTACAGGGAATGTAGGAAAGCCCTGCAGGCTGCCATTGGCCGGGCGAAAGAAGCGGCATGGGAGGAGCTGCTGCAAACGCTGGAGGGAGATCCTTGGGGGCGCCCGTACAGGATGGTGCGGAAGAAGCTGCGATCCTGGGCGCCCCCGGCGACGGAGACCCTCCAGCCGGAGGTGGTGGCGAGGGTCGTGGGGGAATTATTCCCCGACCCTCCGTTGCTTTCAGCTCCTCCCATGCCTCCGCCTCGGCGGAGGTCGAGGAAGTGTTCGACTGTCCTCCCCCAATTACGGAGGAGGAGATGGAGAGGGCTTTTGAACGCCTCCTGAACCGGCGGAGAGCGCCTGGCCCTGATGGGGTCCCGGGTCGGGTGCTGGGCCTTGCACTGGGCCATCTGGGAGGTTGGCTTCTGGAGCTGTTCAACCGATGTCTTGCGGTCGGACAGTTCCCGAAGCCCTGGAAACTTGGGCGGCTCTGCTTGATGGCAAAGGAGGGCCGCCCTCCGGACTGCGCGTCCGCGTATCGGCCCCTCGTCCTGCTGGACGACGCTGGGAAGGCGTTAGAGAGGGTTGTCTCGTCCCGGGTCGTCCAACACCTGGAGGAAGCGGGGCCAAATTTATCGGACGCGCAGTTCGGCTTCCGGACAGGGCGTTCCACCGTGGACGCTCTGTGCCTTCTCAAGTCGCTATCCGCGGAGGCGACCTCCCAGGGGGAGAGGGTTTTGGCGATATCCCTGGACATCGCCAACGCCTTCAACAGGCTGCCGCATAGAGTCATACGAGAGGCACTCCAATATTTCGGAGTGCCCCCGTATTTGCGGCGGCTGTTGGAGGCGTACCTTGAAGATAGGGAGGTCGCCTACGTGAATGGCGACGGACGAATGATCCGCCGGGCAACGAGGAGAGGGGTTCCACAGGGGTCGGCACTGGGGCCGCTCCTGTTAATAAACGAGGAAGGTTATAGGCTATACATCATCACGCTATGACCGATAGGAGCGGGGCACTAATTAAGAATGTTTCAAATTCGGGGCTTTTTCCTCTTGAGAGTTTCTTCTGCGTTAGCCTTATGCCACGCGGACGAAGTCGCGGGCATTGGCTAGTAAAGATATAAAAAATAAATTCTTGGTTAATAACAATGTACGTCATTTATAGGGAATAATTCTTGAAATTTGTTTATTTAAAAATTATTTTGACGAATTAACCCCTCGAGTATTGAAAACCATAAGGCTTTAAGGTCCATACAAACGAAAGTAGACCTTATGATGCACAGGTCAGCAAACATTTTGGCAGTATAAGTTTTCAAAAATACTGGATTTATTACAAGATTTGAATAATAGGAAATTATGTAATGTAAAATTACAATTTGTTTATAAAATGTATTATTAAATTATTCTTTCATTCCTAAGAACTTTTTTTTTACTTAACCATGAAGTTTACAATTTATTTATTGTATTTATACTTTTAGGTTAGAAAAAATATTTTACATTAAATACTTAATTAAATAAATATTAAATTATTATAATATAAATATATCAAATGAAATATTAAATAATTTAGACAAATGAATATGATAGCAGTAGTTTTTGGGCACTTAACATTACTATTGTCTTCTCTATTTATTTCATATAAAACTTATTGTAAGAAAATATACTAAGACCTAGCTAAAGGGTATACCCAAGACTAAAACAAAATCTATACCAATCAATTCAGTTGTCCTAAACATACTAAAACAAAAACAATTGCTTATATATTCTGCAAGGATAGCAGTTTTTTTTATAAAATACACAGCAAACACAATAGTTATGACTATTAAAAATTACTATTCTAAAAATGAATTGATATTCATATTTTAAAAAGGCACAAATATCATGTCTTAAGAGTCTTTCTCCTATAGTAGCACTTTTTGTACTAATGAGCCATACAATAAGATTGTTACAATATAAGCAGAAACCAATGAAATTCATAAACTATAATTACACTTTTAAAATAAAGGTAAATATCAATAATTTATACTTATTACTTTGTAAAATAAATTTTCAAAAATGATTTACAAATAAATACAATTACATTTTATTTCAAGGTATTATAAAATAATGAACACAAAATGAAGACTTATAATAACTAAAAATTATAATGATATTTGATGAGCACTGCTTACTCACTCTTCTTGTTCTTTCTTCATAAAGGAGCAAACCTTTAAAATAAATGTGTGAATTGCTATTCTGTTAATTTGATATTAATTTTATTTAATACCTACAGCTTCAACAATGGTTGCTCTTCATATACAGAGGACCTATAACATTACAAAATTATGTTTTTGTTTTATAAAATAGAATATGAAAATCGTAAGTAAAATACGCAAAACTATGTGTCGCAATACTCTGTACAACATATAAATAGGGAAATTTTTGAATGATCTACTGTAAACGACACTCATAAAGAAATCGCATGTAAAGCAAGTATTGTATTACAAATCGATGTTTGTGTACACAGTGAACTGTATTAAACTTAGATAAAACCAATTTGAATTATGGTAGTGTATACAGTTATTGATACAAATGAAAAAGCATTTTTTATAACATAAAGTTAGTATATAATAACATAAAGTTATAACACAACATAAACACAAAATAATTAGTATTCGCGAAAAATACTACATGAAAATGTAAAAGTAACTACGCATCTAATATAAATTCACAACCAAATCTAAATTTGCTTACAACTTTGACTTCCGGTAAAATATATTGATAATGCCATTTTAATAGGACCACATTATTCAAAAATGTATTGATTTCGTCAGCAATTATTTTAAATTTATTCACTCGTATCATAACGATGTTCTTCATTGAATTTGCTTTATCGATTTCTTTTATTCATAAAATATATCAGAGTATATGTATTAGTAATAAAATAGTAAGGAATTTTAATAAATTTAAATATTTTACACAAATGATACGCGCGAGCGATGTGCACAAGCACGCGTTTCAACGTTAAGAACTGAACTGGAAGTACAATAATTTGATATCTGTCAGGAAAACCCGCGTCTCTCGAGTAGGCGTGAACGTTTCGTTCATCGTTGTTTTTCGTATGAAGAGAAAAATTATTTGTCATACGCTAATTATAAATTTGTTTCTGTTCATTATCATATAGAATATGATTAATAGAAATGATTGGTTATATAATAATAATGAATTTTTAGCATTATTATTTATTTAAAGTTATAAATTTGTATGTCTGTAAGTTTTCATATGGTATTATTAGACCGTAATGGCCGTATAAAAGATTGTTGGTAGGAAATTAGCGCTGCTAAGTTGTGATAATAATTTAAAATATAGCAGATTTTTATTATAGCATAAGTGACCAAAATTAATTTATCTTCTATACGATTGTATTAAATTAGCTACAAATTCCATGTATAGTGTCGACGTATATCACACGGATACAGTTATTTCGATATCTTGATTTTACAATACAATGGAATCCTCACATCAAAACAATGACGGGAAGATCCAAGTTCTGCTTCGTTTACATTTCGTAATATTCCCCAGCTGACAGATATTGCCACTGTTAGGTATATTATTACAGACGTATCATAAACTGGCTATGGAAGTAAGCGAAGTAAACCAACCTAATATACCTAACAGTGGCAATATCTGTCAGCTGGGGAATATTACGAAATGTAAACACATATTTTCATTAAAATATCTACTACTAGCCTCTGCCCGCGACTTCGTCCGCGTCGAATAGTTACTTTGGGCTAACGCTAACACGCAGCGGAAGCTCAAAGACGAAAAAATACCCCGATTTTGAAACATTCGTCATTGGTACTCCGCTCCTATTGCTCTTAGCGTGTTGATATACCTAGTCTTGCCATAAATACTGAAACAAAGAAAAAAATAGGTTCTACTGCAAATAACATTTATTACTTTTACAGTGTGTTAGTTTAATACATAAATATAAAAAAAAAATATATAAAAGCTTATTCGATGTGGTCTCCATTGGCTGCAATACAGTCCTTTAAACGTTGAGGCCAGTTATCAATAGAAGCACGGACTTTTTCCATTGGAAAATTCTTCACTGCCAATCGTACAGATTGTTTTAGGGACTCCAAATTATCATGGCGTTTAGAGCAAGCCGTACTCTCTAAAATTGACCATAAATCATAATCCAGCGGATTAAGATCGGGACTAGACGACGGCCAGTCTTCAGCTCTGATGAAGTCCGAAACGTTCGTTTCCAACCAAGACTGTAGACCGAGTTTTATGACCCGGCGCCGAGACTTGCTGGAAGGACCATTCTTGGTTATTGAACATGGTGTTATTAAGGGGCTTCACTACCTTCTCAAGAATGATTCTTGATACACTTGTGCCGATGTTTTGATACCTTTCTCACAAAAGTATGGCTCAGTCACTCCTTCATAGCTAATACCCCCACCAAACCATCACTGAAGTCGGATAGTGCCCACGTTGCACTCTGTCGACTAATTTGGAAGCTTCGTTAAAGCTTTGAGAATAAATACGGTCTTTTTTTTTGTTAAAATTTTGCTCAATTGTAAAAAAAATCTCATCCGTAAACAAAATTTTTCTGTGACCTCCCTTTGCGTACCGCTTTAGTAGTTGTTTCAATTTTACCACCCTATTCTTTTTTAAATTATCAGCTAAGAAATGACCAGTACGTCTCTTATAGGCTGCAAGTCTTAAGTCATCTTTTAAAATACGCGACATAGTTCTAGGTACTATCTTCATCTCCCGAGATAAAATCTTTTGCTTTCGGACAGAATTCCTTTGAATTCTTTCTCTTACTGCTTTGACCACCTTTTTCGTTTGAACGCTACGTGGACGGCCAGATCTTTTTCTGTCACAAACAGAGGAGGTCTCATTGTGCCTAATAATAGCCCGGTACATAAACATTTTACTAATACCAAGCGTATGGAGAGTTTTGAATATTGCATTTGGCTCCATTCTTACTTTGTGTAATGCAATCACAGCGACACGGTTCTCTCTATCACCCCACTCCATTTTAATATCGCAAAATAATGTATAATGTATTGGCTGCAAAATGAGAATACTCAATGAATTATTGAATTTAAGCCCTAATAAGGCTTTTACAAACGTCAAAACTACCACCGGGTCGATAAACAACCCAGTCATCGAGGTGATCCGGCAAGAAACTCAATCGGGTTTATCTTTTTAATTCATATATAATATTTAGCATACATTACACATCACAATCGTTTTTAGTGGAGGCACAAAGAGGAATCAATTCCAGGCATCAGCATTGTTCACATCGATCCACTCTATAGTAGCCTTTAGACACCAAAACCAGCTTCACATGGCGCTTCAATTTACTAGGTTGGTTTACTTCGCTTACTTCCATAGCCAGTTTATGATACGTCTGTAAATTAAACCCGTCTCTGTGCATCTGCCAAAAACGAATGTTTTACATATTTTCATTAAAATATCTACTACTAGCCTCTGCCCGCGACTTCGTCCGCGTCGAATAGTTACTTTGGGCTAACGCTAACACGCAGCGGAAGCTCTCTCTGTGCATCTGCCAAAAACGAATGTTTTACATATTTTCATTAAAATATCTACTACTAGCCTCTGCCCGCGACTTCGTCCGCGTCGAATAGTTACTTTGGGCTAACGCTAACACGCAGCGGAAGCTCAAAGACGAAAAAATACCCCGATTTTGAAACATTCGTCATTGGTACTCCGCTCCTATTGCTCTTAGCGTGTTGATATACCTAGTCTTGCCATAAATACTGAAACAAAGAAAAAAATAGGTTCTACTGCAAATAACATTTATTACTTTTACAGTGTGTTAGTTTAATACATAAATATAAAAAAAAAATATATAAAAGCTTATTCGATGTGGTCTCCATTGGCTGCAATACAGTCCTTTAAACGTTGAGGCCAGTTATCAATAGAAGCACGGACTTTTTCCATTGGAAAATTCTTCACTAATGCCATTTTAATAGGACCACATTATTCAAAAATGTATTGATTTCGTCAGCAATTATTTTAAATTTATTCACTCGTATCATAACGATGTTCTTCATTGAATTTGCTTTATCGATTTCTTTTATTCATAAAATATATCAGAGTATATGTATTAGTAATAAAATAGTAAGGAATTTTAATAAATTTAAATATTTTACACAAATGATACGCGCGAGCGATGTGCACAAGCACGCGTTTCAACGTTAAGAACTGAACTGGAAGTACAATAATTTGATATCTGTCAGGAAAACCCGCGTCTCTCGAGTAGGCGTGAACGTTTCGTTCATCGTTGTTTTTCGTATGAAGAGAAAAATTATTTGTCATACGCTAATTATAAATTTGTTTCTGTTCATTATCATATAGAATATGATTAATAGAAATGATTGGTTATATAATAATAATGAATTTTTAGCATTATTATTTATTTAAAGTTATAAATTTGTATGTCTGTAAGTTTTCATATGGTATTATTAGACCGTAATGGCCGTATAAAAGATTGTTGGTAGGAAATTAGCGCTGCTAAGTTGTGATAATAATTTAAAATATAGCAGATTTTTATTATAGCATAAGTGACCAAAATTAATTTATCTTCTATACGATTGTATTAAATTAGCTACAAATTCCATGTATAGTGTCGACGTATATCACACGGATACAGTTATTTCGATATCTTGATTTTACAATACAATGGAATCCTCACATCAAAACAATGACGGGAAGATCCAAGTTCTGCTTCGTTTACATTTCGTAATATTCCCCAGCTGACAGATATTGCCACTGTTAGGTATATTAGGTTGGTTTACTTCGCTTACTTCCATAGCCAGTTTATGATACGTCTGTAAATTAAACCCGTCTCTGTGCATCTGCCAAAAACGAATGTTTTACATATTTTCATTAAAATATCTACTACTAGCCTCTGCCCGCGACTTCGTCCGCGTCGAATAGTTACTTTGGGCTAACGCTAACACGCAGCGGAAGCTCAAAGACGAAAAAATACCCCGATTTTGAAACATTCGTCATTGGTACTCCGCTCCTATTGCTCTTAGCGTGTTGATATACCTAGTCTTGCCATAAATACTGAAACAAAGAAAAAAATAGGTTCTACTGCAAATAACATTTATTACTTTTACAGTGTGTTAGTTTAATACATAAATATAAAAAAAAAATATATAAAAGCTTATTCGATGTGGTCTCCATTGGCTGCAATACAGTCCTTTAAACGTTGAGGCCAGTTATCAATAGAAGCACGGACTTTTTCCATTGGAAAATTCTTCACTGCCAATCGTACAGATTGTTTTAGGGACTCCAAATTATCATGGCGTTTAGAGCAAGCCGTACTCTCTAAAATTGACCATAAATCATAATCCAGCGGATTAAGATCGGGACTAGACGACGGCCAGTCTTCAGCTCTGATGAAGTCCGAAACGTTCGTTTCCAACCAAGACTGTAGACCGAGTTTTATGACCCGGCGCCGAGACTTGCTGGAAGGACCATTCTTGGTTATTGAACATGGTGTTATTAAGGGGCTTCACTACCTTCTCAAGAATGATTCTTGATACACTTGTGCTTTGTACTTTTTGTACAGTGCTTTGTAAAAATAACTTTAAATAATTCGCATAAGGTTGAATTTGCAAAAAGTTTTATAGTATAACTATAACTACTTGGGTATATCGGTGAGTTTTTGGGGACTGTTTTGAGCATTACTTTTATTACTACTAGCCTCTGCCCGCGACTTCGTCCGCGTCGAATAGTTACTTTGGGCTAACGCTAACACGCAGCGGAAGCTCAAAGACGAAAAAATACCCCGATTTTGAAACATTCGTCATTGGTACTCCGCTCCTATTGCTCTTAGCGTGTTGATATACCTAGTCTTGCCATAAATACTGAAACAAAGAAAAAAATAGGTTCTACTGCAAATAACATTTATTACTTTTACAGTGTGTTAGTTTAATACATAAATATAAAAAAAAAATATATAAAAGCTTATTCGATGTGGTCTCCATTGGCTGCAATACAGTCCTTTAAACGTTGAGGCCAGTTATCAATAGAAGCACGGACTTTTTCCATTGGAAAATTCTTCACTGCCAATCGTACAGATTGTTTTAGGGACTCCAAATTATCATGGCGTTTAGAGCAAGCCGTACTCTCTAAAATTGACCATAAATCATAATCCAGCGGATTAAGATCGGGACTAGACGACGGCCAGTCTTCAGCTCTGATGAAGTCCGAAACGTTCGTTTCCAACCAAGACTGTAGACCGAGTTTTATGACCCGGCGCCGAGACTTGCTGGAAGGACCATTCTTGGTTATTGAACATGGTGTTATTAAGGGGCTTCACTACCTTCTCAAGAATGATTCTTGATACACTTGTGCCGATGTTTTGATACCTTTCTCACAAAAGTATGGCTCAGTCACTCCTTCATAGCTAATACCCCCACCAAACCATCACTGAAGTCGGATAGTGCCCACGTTGCACTCTGTCGACTAATTTGGAAGCTTCGTTAAAGCTTTGAGAATAAATACGGTCTTTTTTTTTGTTAAAATTTTGCTCAATTGTAAAAAAAATCTCATCCGTAAACAAAATTTTTCTGTGACCTCCCTTTGCGTACCGCTTTAGTAGTTGTTTCAATTTTACCACCCTATTCTTTTTTAAATTATCAGCTAAGAAATGACCAGTACGTCTCTTATAGGCTGCAAGTCTTAAGTCATCTTTTAAAATACGCGACATAGTTCTAGGTACTATCTTCATCTCCCGAGATAAAATCTTTTGCTTTCGGACAGAATTCCTTTGAATTCTTTCTCTTACTGCTTTGACCACCTTTTTCGTTTGAACGCTACGTGGACGGCCAGATCTTTTTCTGTCACAAACAGAGGAGGTCTCATTGTGCCTAATAATAGCCCGGTACATAAACATTTTACTAATACCAAGCGTATGGAGAGTTTTGAATATTGCATTTGGCTCCATTCTTACTTTGTGTAATGCAATCACAGCGACACGGTTCTCTCTATCACCCCACTCCATTTTAATATCGCAAAATAATGTATAATGTATTGGCTGCAAAATGAGAATACTCAATGAATAATCATATAAAAATGACAGATTACAAATTCAAATGTAATATTTTGTTTATTTTTAATTGTAACAGTATTTATAAGTAAGTATATATCATCCTTCCATAGCCTTCCTCGGTAAATGAGCTATATAACACTGAAAGATTTTTTCAAATCGGACCAGTAGTCCTTGAGATTACCTCCTACAACGTTACAAACTCACAAACTTTACCTCTTTATAATATTAGTATAGATGAACAGACCTTATGAATTAGTATACACCAGATCGAGTTTAATGCTGGTTCTTCCGATCGAATAAGGACATCTCGACGGTTTTATTTGAGGGCGAAGAGACAAATCGATAAGTAAATTGCATTGATATATAAAAACCCAAGATGCACAGTCAACGGCTAAAACCCGTCCGTATAAAATGAGTGCACAATTTAGAATTCTGAGCTCATTTCATATAGTTTATATATCGTCACTCGCGTCTTTGTACTTTTTGTACAGTGCTTTGTAAAAATAACTTTAAATAATTCGCATAAGGTTGAATTTGCAAAAAGTTTTATAGTATAACTATAACTACTTGGGTATATCGGTGAGTTTTTGGGGACGCCGCGGACATTTTTTTTACACATGAAAGTATCGTAGTCGCAAAATATTGTCAATTGACCACTGATATACAAAAACCCAAGATGCACAGTCCCGAATAAAAGTAATGCTCAAAACAGTCCCCATGTGCATCTTGGGTTTTTGTATATCAGTGGTCAATTGACAATATTTTGCGACTACGATACTTTCATGTGTAAAAAAAATGTCCGCGGCATCCATCGTTAACATTAAATTTATTTTTATTATTTTCGTCTAAAACTAATTATTTACGTTGACTGTAAATTTTCGCTTCCAGATTTGCTCACAACCTTACAGTTACAAACATGACTTCAACCGGCACTGTTTTAAAAAACATGGCGTTTTTCTAAAACGCAGGTCGATCTATGTCATGAACGAGCAGGTATTAATGCAAGAACGAGCGCTTATGAAAGACTTATTACTGAGAACACAAGGAATAACAAAGGATGATAAACCGCTGAATCCGTTTAAAGGACCTCAAGCAACCTTAGCCTTCGAACAAGCAGTTATGGCGTTAACTACAAGACAGATTCCTGTGGATTTATAATTAATTATAAGAGATATTTATTTCGTTGAGAAGAATAAATGACTAGCGGAAGAATACGTCTGACAAAATTTGTTACAGAAAAAAGTACCAACAGGGAATAAAATAAATGTTTGTTAAGTTTTGTAAAGTATAAACAGTTTGGTATTAATAAAAAAATATTTTTAATAACTGCGTTTTCTTTTACATACACTTTACGCAATTATATTATAACTAAAGATATATCACCTACATGATATTTTGACAAAACAAATGGCACGATAACGCACACATACGTAAAGTAATATTGTAACGCCACACTGTCTTAGATACAATGTGGAAGTAAGATGGCAATTTCTCACTATCGGTGGTAAAAAAGAAATAGGATTGACGGGGCAGTCGTCAAAAATAAGCTAACTATCCAATTTTAAACAAGGCGCTGTCGAAGCGTTATGACGTATCTATATAGTTATAATATAACTGCACTTAAAGTTCAAATCGTAAAAAATACTTCTGCACTGACATAAGAATATTTTTGGGGTGTAAGGCGTGTCGAATAACATGGGTCGCAACCACCATCTATATGGCGAAAAAGACCGCCATAGTGATTCGCTTCTGCGGGTCGCGTATCGGGATCAGTCTGTGCATACCAGCTTCTTGCAGGCCGGCATGGCAGCGGCGACCGGCGATGGATAGTGTGTCCCTCGGTGGTCGCCATTGATTTTGGACTTTACTATGCTTACCATCAGGTATAGTGCAGTCATTTTGCCGTGCTACAATAAAAAAAAATCTCATTTAAGAAGAAATATGTTATAATTTGCTACGATCTTTTGTTTACCCATTCTTTAAATCCAGCCCAGTTTTATAATTCTAAATCAAACTACAAACAATACCTTATCATAAAGGTGTTGTCAATTCTATACACGTACTAAGAAAAGCAAAATAATATCACAATGGATCTCCCATCTATAATAAAACTAAACCTATTATCATTAAAGGGGCATCTCACGCGAAGTAGACAGAAAAAATGTGAAGTTTTGAAATTCATACACATTCCTCGTAATTGTATATTTAGGACGTATGAAATGTGAACAAATATGTTGTTTGTATGAAGTTGTCAAACTACGGAGTTGTTGACGTAATTGAAAACGGAATTTATTTGGAAGCAGTTTGTAAAAAAAATTCTATACAGTTGACGTAATTGTATATTTAGCAGGTATGAAATGTGAACAAATATCTTGTTAGTATGAAGTTGTCAAAATACGGACTTGTAGACGTAATTGAAAAGGGAATTTATTTGGAAGCAGTTTGTAAAAAAATCATAAACATTCGACGTAATTGTATATTTATTATTTAGGAGGTATGAAATGTGAACCAATATATATAGCCTTGCCATAAATACTGAAGCAAAGAAAAAAAAAATCAATTGAAAATAACATTTATTACTTTTACAGAGTGTTAGTTTAATACATAAATATAAAACAATTTAAAATATAAAAAGCTTATTCGATTAGACAAATATAACGACATCATAATTCAAACCTCAATCACGCTGTAGCTACCGAGTATGTCATCCTCTTTGGCAGACAACTTTTGTATATATCGTAAATAGAACGTCGTTCAAACATATGAAAGATCGTGTCTCTATAAATACTTTTTATGGTCATTTTAATAAACAGTCTATTTCACGCATTACGAGTATTATTATTACGCTGTACGTGTTAGTCTAGAATCTTCTAGTAGTAAGCCCGAAGCCCCTACAACGCTATAAAACGTGACAAAGGAACATACATACATGTATATCGTATACATAGGCTTAAAACGGTGTAAAAATTCAGTTAAATTTGCTCAATTTTGATCATTTACGAACTTCTAAGATTTTAACAATGGTTGTAATTTCATACTTGGATATAACTCGTCAACAATCGATATTATTTATATAAAAATGTCTTCACGAATAAGATAAGGAGTGACAATGAATGTTAAAGAAGTGAAGCTCTATGCAATTAATCAAACTGAATTCCGAATAGTCTTCACGGGCCCCTATAGAGCCGTTGGTTAGCGCGTTCAGCTGTTAAAGAAAGGTCGAGGTTTTGAGGCCACTCGAGGTCCTTCAATCTTTTTTTTATTATTTTTCTACGAAACTCTTGAATATATTTTACTCAATCTTATTTAAAGGTTATCCATGTATCTCTAAAATGTATGAAGTACATATTATCTTTTTAATATAATATTATTTTTATGATAGAAAAACTGTATAAGCGCTTAGTTTAATAATTATAAGGTTAATCAGAATATTAAGCTACCGAAACGATATCTAATAGATAAAATCTGTTATTTTTGTTTTTTGTAAAGTAAATTATTAGATAAATAATAGTTCAGTATTAATATTGTTATTTAATTGTCAAGATCAAACAACACAAAATTAAAAAGGTAATTTATGTGCGAACTTCAAAAGTATTTTATTCTTTTTTGAAATTCGGTGAAAGTAATTTGTATTTCGAGCAGAAGAAAACGTAGCGAGAGAGACATGTAAAGATGGCTGTTATTGAAATTTTTGAGATTCATAAGTGACCTCCAAATCTCTATATCAAGTCGATCGTTTATGAGAGCGTAAAATAAGCTCAAACGGGCCTCGAAAAAAAAATTTCGTTTTTTCTAATACGTGAATTCGAAAGATAATAATTACTCCCTTTCTGCGCAGTTGAACAAAACGTAAACATTCTGTTTATATTGTATCGTACTTTTTCAGTAAATAATATTTACCCAAATTATCTACAAAATCGTATTTATAAAAAAACAATGATTTCGAATTACATTTCCAAAGGTTACAATCTATTTGTCTTAAAAAATAACGCGTAACATATGAGGCGTGCCCCATATGGGAGCACGCCGCGGAGCACCCAGTCGTAGCCCATGTTCCACAGGAGCGGCCCTAAGGCCGACCCCTGTGGAACCCCTCGCCTTGTGGCCCGCCGGACCATAAGCCCGTCGCCGTCTAGGTATATCAGCTCCTTTTTTTTTTTTTTTTAACGTGGGGAAATCCCTTATGAATACGCCACCCCCCCGGGGAGAGGGTGGGTTATGTCCGAAGGAGGCCATCGCTCGCCAAGCCTTTCGCTGCCGAGCATGGCCGAAACCACGCTCGGCACGTAAGTCCGTTCCCACGGCCGCCGCCAGGATGCGGCGCTGCTCCCCCCACGCAGCACACTCAGACAGCGTGTGCTGCGCGGTATCTTCGTCAGCGCCGCACACGTGGCAGGCGGCCGTCGGCTCCCTGCGTGCGATCCGGTGCAGGTACCACCCGAAACAACCGTGTCCGGTGAGTACCTGCACCAGTCGGAACGTCAGGGAGGGCCCGCGAGGCAGACCCTCAAAGTGGCCGTCTCCGCCAAAGGAGGACAGGCAGGAGGAGAAGGCGCTTCGCCCAACTCCTCCTGCCACCGTAGCCGGACGTGAGGGGATGGGCCGGGGGACCCATCTGTCTGTGTACCCGGTCTGTCCCTCTATAGGTAGGAGCCCGGCGGTCACCTTCCGCGGGGCGGGCCGTGGGGGCGCCTCTACAAGCTTGATTAGCTTGAACGATCCCTTGCCGCCCCCACAAAACGGCCTGTCGGTACACCGTGGGGTTTTAGTCCGTGCGACTCGGACATAACCCACCCTCTCCCCCGGGAGGATGGCGCATCCATTAGGGATTCCCCCACGTTAAATAAATAAATAGAAAAGAAAGATAGGTCGCGAATTGTATGTATCAGGCAACAGCCCAAGCCGAGATGTGCACCCTTGAGCTAGTTGTCAAATAAAATCGGCTGAGTGCCTTAAGCGCTCGCCTTAGTAGTCCGATGAAGCTGTTAAGACCTTGCTAGCTCAGTTCGAAAAAAAAAAACAACCGACTCATAGCTTTCGGTGAAGGAAAGGAAAGGAAGTCCGATTGTTTAGCTACGTTACTCTCAAGTTGAAAATCTGTCGCCAAGTGCCTGTTTCTGTGTTCCGGCAGATGCACTCGAGTGCCAGCCCTCTTTAGGTTTAACGTGATTTCTATTTTAGGCCACACCGTCATTTAACATCAGATGATATTGTGCTCAAACGCTAAAAACGCTATAAAGAACAAAAAAAAAAACATAATTTGTATTTTTTTTTTTCATTTGTTTTTCGTATATTAAATTGGAAGTAATAATTAGAAATGGAACTTTAAGTAGGAAATTAGTATATCCTTAGATTTATTTGCTAATTAAAAGAATATAAAAAGTGTTCAAATTGTTACAATTCTGATTTATGTTTAACTAGCGGCCCCAGCATACGTAGTCCCGCCCTGATTATAAAAAAATCTTTAACAAATTATATACCAAAACGTTCCTCATTATCCACTGGTGAGTTTATCGCGAACAGACAGACAGACAGACGCGGTAGGGGACTTTATTTTATTCTATGTAATGATTTCGGCTTAGTACAACAAAAAAGTTAAATTTAGAATCGAATGTGAAAATTGGAAAACAAAAGTTTTGTCTATAATCTATGTACAAACCACATTTAATGTTTTTTTAAGCCATTAACTAAACCTATCAACCTTCTACAAAAAATGTATATTCAGATCCCTACTTTGCAAAACCTCACATTTTCATTATTACCTGCTTCACTTGAACTACCCCTAATGTCACCCGATAGGTACATCATCCTATTATTAACATTCTTACAAGTTTTTCCTATTAATTGGTAATGGGTCTATTCATGAAAATGTCAATCAAAAGCCACTATATAAGGCAAAGAATTCATCCTCAATGCGTAGTCTATCCTGGAGGTTCAAACAACACATAATGGTAAGATATTTTGTGTATCATATAAAATCTAAATCTTCTATTTTTCTATTTTATTTTCTATCTTTCTTCATTTAAATTTAAATGTTCAATATAATATAAACTTTGGCTTTATTTTGTTTTTGTAATATTTTTAGTTACTACTAGCTGTTCCCGCGACTTCATCCGCGTGGAATAGTTATTTTGGGGTAAAGCTCAAACGCAGCGGAAGCTCTCAGAAGAAAAAAAAACAATTTTGTAACATTCTTCATTGGTGCTCCGCTCTTAATGGTTTTTTTTTCGAACTGACTACGCTATTGACCTAGCAAGGTCTTAACAGCTTCACCGGACTAGTCTTATTGGTCTTAGCGTGATGATATATAGCCTATAGCCTCCCTCGATAAATGAGCTGTCTAACATTGATTATTCAAATCGGACCAGTAGTTCCTGAGATTAGCGCGTTCAACCAAACAAACAGGCCTCCAACTTTAAAATATTACTATAGATTATTATTATTATTCTTCTCTCGTACTTAACTAGAGTTGTCATTCAAATTATAATAACTTTTGATAGAGTGGACCGATTTTAATTAAACAAAGACTAAGTTATTCTCGAAGATATGCTTTATGATATTCTTGATAAGGTTATATCGTAAAACCAGTACTTTAGCAGTGATGCGTGTTCATACAAACAGACTGACACATTTCTAAAAATGATTGAAACGTATTTTATTACTTATTGCTAGACACCTGCAACATTTTTTTTCATGAAAATCGGAGAAGTTAAACACACGTTAGATTTACATTCTTATTATAGAAAGAAAGAAATACTTTATTGTTGGAACAACCATACAATTAAATTAAATTACACAATGTAATTAGACAGAAACATAAAGTAAATTTTCAAAAAAAAGTATTAACCGACTTCAATATCAATCAAAAACCCATAAGGCACTAAAAAGCGGAAAATAAATAGTTTATCAAATATAAAACATATGAATATGTGTGCTACCTAGAAATGTACTGGAAGTCGGTACCAACCAAAATTGTTGTATTACAGAGACGCGAGAGTGGACTTAAACTTTGTACCTATAGATGATATGATTTTCGGTTTGGTTGGCACCGACTTCCAATACAACTCTAGGTAGCACACATATTCATATGTTTTATTTAATTTGGTTAATTTCCACACTGGAAGCACCAGCTTTCAAATAAAAAAAGAATAATCAAAATCGGTTCACCCAGTCCAAAGTTATGAGGTAACAAACATAAAAAAAA
>MU159073.1:161798-195021 GCA_015888305.1 Antheraea pernyi | reverse complement strand
AAAAAAAAAAAAAAAAAAAAAAAAAAAAAAAATACAGACGAATTTATAACCCGGTTAGCGTAATATTGAGTTATTCGTCTATTTGTCGTGTACATACTTAATGCAAATTTGAAACTTATACGGTTTTGCACTGGATGCCGTTGTCGGAACTGTACCAAATTAAAATGGGACCACACTGGAAGTACCAGCTTTCTAATAAAAAAAGAATAATCAAAATCGGTTCACCCAGTCCAAAGTTATGAGGTAACAAACATAAAAAAAAAAAAAATACAGACGAATTGATAACCTCCTCCTTTTTTTGAAGTCGGTTAAAAAACATTTTAAAAATGAAAATTAGATGTCCAACAATTGGCGAACCCATTCAGCAAAAATCTGCAATACAGTAAGTAGTACTGCAGCGCTGATTTTCGATCGGAGCCTATATGATGATAAACGGACGTTTAGTCGGTCATATTAATTAATGGTCATACTAAACAGATATATACTGTAACCACAAATTTAGGATTAAACAAAATAAATATTTTAGAAGAAAAAAAGATTAAAATAAAATACCAATAAACAGAGCTTACAATAGAACTGCGTCGCTTTAATTACTGAGTTTGAAATTGCAATAGATAATGCTTATATATAAGAGTTTAAAGCTAAGTTTACTCTTTTTGGATCGTCATGGTGGCGGTGGGATGTTGTTCCAACAACGAGTGGCGGGACGCGAGTTACATATGGCTACGTTACTCATCGGGCTGATTAAAACCAAAAACCCAAAATATCTGTATGAAAAGTTAGAGTGGAGACAAGATAAGCACAGGTATTTTTCATGTTCTCGCACCATGACTAATCCATTATCGATACCTCTCCATAGAACTACCGCTTTCAGAGGGTCATTTAAAAATGGTGTAATATGCCCATGGCGCGGGACATCGAAGCAAAATCTGGCACAAGCATTCTGCACACGCTGGATGGAACGATCAGTACGTGATAATAAACAAGGACCATACGCTGTATCACAGTAATTAAGTCTCAATAGAACTAGACTGTCAACAAGTAGCTTCTTCAATGTGATACTAAAATACTGTCTAAAGTGATACAGTACTTTTAACCTATAGAAGCGGTTTCTAATAAAATTATTCATGTGCGACTCAAAACGAAGTTCCGGGTCGATGAGTAATCCCAAATTACGTTTTATATCAACCCTATCTATATTCTTGCCCATAATCTTTATCACTGGATTGGCGGATATAATATATAATAATTTGCATCTTGCGTCTTAAAACCATGAATTTGGATTTGGTGCGATTGAGGGCCAGTGTGTTTTGCTCAGACCAGGATATTACTACTGAGGTCCTCATTAATTTTATGAACAGATGCCCCGAGTTCATCATACTTAAAAGACATGTATAGTTGTATATCATCCGCATGCATATGGTATTTACAATCATGCAAATAGCGGGTAATTTCGTCACTGTATATAATGTACAGTAAAGGTCCAAGAATAGACCCCTGAGGAATTCCTCGAGTGACAGATCTGAGGGAGGAAGCAATCGAAGATCCATTTTCTTTTCTTATTTCAACATACTATACGCGATTAGCTAAATAACTGTGAAACCATTTGATAGTATTTTGGTCGAATCCATAGTAACGTAGCTTAGCTAATAATAAATGTATGTTGAGTTGATAGTATCAAAAGCTCTTGAAAAATCGAGTAAAATAAGAAGAGTTCCTTCCCCCCGATCTCGTGCCTCAAGAATATTGCTCACAACGTCTAATAAAGCAGTAGTAGTAGCACGTCCATGTATGATACCCGATTAAAGATCCGGTATATTACTTTCAAGGTATTCTGTAAATTGGGTATACACAAGTCACATTTTTTTTTTCGAATTGACCTATCAAGGTCTTAACAACTTCACCGGACTACTAAGGCGAGCGTTTAAGGCACTCAGCCGATTTTATTTTGTCAACTAGCTCAAGGGTGCGCGGCACACCTCGGCTTGGGCTGTTGCCTGATACATGCAATTCGCGACCTAACTGAGCTAACCTAAGCTAGCTATTCATACATATATGAGTTGTAGAAACATATATCTGTACCAAGTATACATACCTCAACAAATCTTATATATATTTCGTATCGGATAAGGCAACTCACATATTATATGCATAGATTACAGTATTACGCTTAATCCTTACACTTATAAGTCATGAAATTGACTTTTTATTTATAATTTTAGTTTAAATTTTACAATATTATATCATATGTGTTACTTCTGCGAGCACCTACTTTAATAGACTTTGGTTTCAGATATCAAGATCTATCGTTATATTACTAGCATGCTCGGGGGTGTTGATTATAATGGAAGCACTAATGCCTAGAACAATGGCAATGAAAAGTACTAGAAACATACATGAATTCATGATTGAAGATCAAAGGACACGCAAGAAACACAATTACATGTTTCAAAGAGATAGGAACAACGATATTTTACGGAATAAAAATAATGGTCTGATGTATGATATGGAATCTTTAGAAATAGATTCAAGCCCTGAAGATTATTCAAACCTCGTGATGGATTATGCAAACATGAAAAAGAACGATGTCTTTTTATTGGATAATTCCATAGAAACTAGAACGCGAAAAAGAGGCAATATTAAGCGTGTAAGTATTAAAATGCATTATATCAGCAACTTAACCACAGCTTGGTCCAGTTAAGTGCCTGCGCGCACTACGATGCAGTAAGTTGCGGTGCGGTTTTTATTCCGCAATAAATAGTACGAGCCTGGGGTGGTATTTCCAGATTAGTCTAAGACCCCGTTATTACCAGCCCTTCCTTATTTCATATTACTTTATCGATTTTACATGTTTTTAATGACTCTTGAGAAAACAATATTATTTTACAATTACTTTTTTTTGCAACGTACTCTAATTATTATATCTTCCATGACGATGCTTTATCAAAACTGAATCACATTTATTTTGTAAACTGTACAAACAATAATAGTAATATACAATAGTAAAACGTGTACTGTCAGTAAAATACATTTAATGAGCAACCGAAAAATGTGCAGTGAAAGGTTGCAAAAGACCTAAAGGCAATCAACCCGATTTAAATCCGGTGGGGAAATTTACCAGCAGTGCGCGCCTTTCCATACAATTCTATATGTTACAAATTTTGCGTTAAAAATTCGTGTGCATAAAAACCGTAATACCGTATCGGAAACTAACCCTCGAGAGCTACATAAGTAGTAATTGGTAAATGTACGGGTTAACTATAATAGATAATATTTTATTTCATTTTCAGCAAAACATTCCTGATCCGCCTTGCAGCTGTGAGTATACAGTAAGTATGTTCATATAGCAATTTAAAACAACTTAATCCTTTACAAAAAATTGAAGGTTTAAAATTATTTTAAATTAATAAATTTACAGAATGAAACTGTAGATTTCGGCGAGAATGCTTTCCCGAGACATGTCGAATCTAGAAATTGTAGTGAGTTACGACAATCATCGTGTCTCTTTCCGTACGTTTGCAAGGAAACCTTATATGATGTAAGTGATATTATTTTTAGATAATCTAAATTATCGTTGTACATTAATTTATTCGAGTTTGACCAACTAGTAAAGAAATGTCAGCAGAACTATCTGTCGGTTTACATTATTCAATAGTTTAGGAAATATTTCACTCATAAGGCACTTTCTGCCTATTTCTGGATTGGATATGATTATGTAAAAGTGTAACATGGGATCTGTTAGTAATTTGGAATAAAATTGGGTGGGTTATGTCCGACTCGCACGGACCAAAACCCCACGGTGTACGTCGTCCGCTATAGTTGGGGCGGCACGAGATCTCTATAGACTTCATCGTGCCGCCCCAGCGGTTGGCTACATCTACACCAACTTGTGTCAAGTAAACTAGAGAAGCGATTCCCCACTTTTTTTAACTCAGCAACGTACTAACATAATCTTTATAACATAATCACAAATTCGCGGCACCCTTACATGCAAATGCAACGAATTTTACACAGTTTCCTGGACTTTTTTTTTTTTTCTCGAATTGACTATTGACCCGGCAGGGTCTTCACAGCTTTCCTGGACAGTGATCAACAACTAATCAAATCAAGCCGCTGTCCTAACCACCGCAAATACAGTTTTGAGGGATTTCAAAGAAACAATAAGAGATTGTATACTTATTGTTTGTGTTAACAGTTTAACTTGTAAACACGTGCAATCAATAAATTTCGAGAAACTATTGTTTTGTACATTCATTCGAAATGACTCATTGGCAGACAGTTCGTGTTACAGAACTCATCGAAACATTTCTTTAAGTAACTGAGGGCTAATACTGAAATTACTATTTGAAGTTATAGAGGGTGCGTATTTTAAGTAATAGAGATTTTAGGCTCTGAGGGGAAGAGAGATTATTTTTTGAAATTATAGAGGTTTTTACTACGTCACAAAACTCACGAACTTTACCTCTTTATAATATTAATATAGATATAACAAATATGTTATAATAGTATAACGTTTAATTTTCTGTTAGACTTCTACTGTTATATTATTTTTCAGTGTACAATTAACATTCAAGAAAACCCCTAATATGGACAATTGTATCATGTACTCATAATGATATTCATCTTTTTAGATAAGCGTTTTAAAACGAAGACAATCAACGACGCAACCTTCTGAAAAAGTACCAAACGAATTGAAGTTTAGGTGGATTGCTGAAAAATGGCAGATCAGTGTTGGATGTGTATGCACCAGGGACTACCGAGATACTATTAATCAAGATTAAAACCCAAAATTATTCAGACGATTAATTAATAATTATAATGTATCATGAAATTCTAACAATATTGAAGATTACAAATATGATACTAATGCTTTGTTTTTGGTAGCTGATATTTTACTTAATTAATGAAACATGTAAAAAGTAAATGAATAATATATTTGACTTATGAAAATGTGTATTTGCATGATTTTATAAATTAAAAATATCCCTTTACTTATTCTGTTGCATTGACAAGATCAAATGAGGTATATTAATTAAAAGGATTAGTGTCTTGTAGGTTTAACGTGTTATTTACGCCAATTACGTATAGTTAATAAATTGCAGATATATAATAATAACGTCAACCACAATATATTTTATTCATAGAGAAGTTTCTGATGTACGAATAACTAAATTATGTATATTTTTTCAAAAGGAAAAACAACGTTTTTACCAAACACCATGTTACTTGCATAGCATAATTATCTATACGAATAATAAAAATGAAATGTCTGTAATATCAAAATATTTTTTTTTATACGTATTGTATGAAAGTATACACGCTACTGATAACAAAAATGCAATATTTAAAAATTTATTTTTGTTGGGCTGTCTGTTTGTTCCAGGTAATCTCCGAAACAGCTGGACTGATTTTGACAGGATTTTTACTGGCAGATAGCTAAAATTAGAGCGGGTTACTTAGGCTACTATAAATTACACTAGCTGTTAACCGTGGCTTCGCCCGCAGTGCTGTCTCCAAAACGGTTGGACCGATTTTTACGGGACTTTCATTGGCAGATAGCTAAACTTATAGGAAGTAATTTAGGTTATTCTATTTTAGACTAGCTGTTACCCGTGATTTCTTCCGCATAAAATTTAGCAAAAAATATGTTGTTCACTGTAAACATGTGCACAAGACGTGCGTTGTACTGCACTCCAAGAATAAATATAATTGAAATTCATATATCTGTATCTATGTATGTAATTTGAATTATATTGTCTTTTCGGTCATTTAGCTTTACTTTCCGCGCTTTTGTCTACATAACTCAGCAATCATAGTAACATATAAGAATATTATATCGAGTTCAATGAGCTCTATTTAAATTGTCGAATATTAAAAACTGCTTAGACAGATATAAAGTTTTATAGCTTGATTTATATTTATACAAGATTTCAGCTTATTCATTGTTTTCAATTCAACGTTATAATTATTAATAACAATTTTAAATCATTGTTTAATTAGTTCCTTATCCAGTGTAAGTGAGCTCTGAGGTAGTTATATGGTGGGTTAAGATACCAAATATGTTGCTGATGATAAACCTCATTTGACACACTGTTAGTATTTATATATGTAATGAATATGTTACATGTTACTATAAGTGGCGTGCGTGTCGTACTTACAATTGTTTTTAAAGAGCATTTTTATAATGCAACCCACTAAACAGCCGATAAGTACGAGATGTGGACTCATTTCAATAGACATGTGAATATACGCTGTAAAATGTTACATCAGCCTTCAAACACGGCGACAATTAATTTTTCAGTATTGTGATTGAAGAATACATTTTAATTGTTCAATGTCTCATAAAATCATACGAGCATATATTAGGCGCTTTCAAATCGCGACATAAAAATACCACACGGGCTGTATCTATTACACTAGCTAATTATAATGTTACATTTTTTTTTTATGCACGGCCAAAAACAACGAACACAGCGAACAGCTGGATATGCACAGGCTGATCCCGAAACACGACCCGCAGAAACGAATCACTATGACGGACTTTTTCGCCATATCCATGGTTGTTGCAACTTAGTCAGGCTGGAGAACCCTACCACCCTGCTTTCGCCATTGCCTCGTTCGTTATTCAGCAGGGTGCACCACATACAGGTGAGGTTGGGTGTCTCAAGTCTTATGATGTTATCGACAACCCCTACATTCAAAATCTAGTACAATTTCCTTTTTGTAACATATGCTTTTAAATACACTTCAGTAATAACTTTTTTTATAGATAATTATACGATCTACAATTTTTGTCTCGACTAATTTTATGTTAAAACTTACCGTTTTGCTGAAAATCGCGAAAAATCCGTTTTTGTGACCTTTGACTCCGAGTAATTTTTTTTCAGGCGTCGGACTGATGAGGACTTCTCTCATTTCATTTATAATAGTGTTTTAAACAATCTTATCAATTTTCAGCGGAGTGTGATTTTTTTGTAACCTCACCCCTATTTTTTGGTCTAATTTGACCGGACTAAAAATACTTCTCATATCATTTACTCTAATCATCATTCATCGGTATTATGTTTTAGGTGCGGCTACATCCTTATCATTCATTATTTTATGAGTATATATTCTAAACTACCAAGTTCAAATAGATGATGATATGATGCTTACAAGTCATTAATACACCGGCGTTACTGAACCAAATAATACATAATTGAATAAAAATCAATAATATTTTAAACCACTTTATTCATTCATATTTTATGTACAAAACGAAAGCATCAACGTAATTTATTCTAAACAAAAATCAATCCATAACAATAATTATGACATTAAATGATTTAGGGTGACCACACGATCAAAAAATGTAATGTTTAAAGTTCCAGGATGTCTATTCAAAATTTTATTAACACTAACCCTCTTATTTACATCTTTAACCTTACATATTTTCCGCCAGGACGCTTCAACACAACAACACATATATTTATTATTATATTCAGTAATTATTATGACATATTATACCTTGCTATTACAAATATCGAAAACACGAGTACTGTCAGCGGGTAATGTATGTTAACAAGAAAAACAATTTTAATTTCAAACATAAAATATTTTTAATTACTATAATAACAGCACAAAGTCGATGGTGGACTAAGGAAAAAGTCGTTATGTCAGGCCTGTAAGCCTCCAGAAATTTCGAAATATATGGAGTCTGTCCAGACTATTCCGAGATCTCGTCTGTATGCACTATGCATAATATAAAAGTTCTTTTTATTTTGGACAACAATATCGGGTTCACATTTGGTGACGTCGCACAGTATATAAAATGACCTAAGAACTAAATGTTTCTCCACGTCACAATGTCGAATATTATATATTAAACGAAACTTTGAATAAAATATAAATCATAAAAAATACAAAATTTTAATTATATTATTTTATATTCTCCTTCATTGTATTAGAGTAGAAATCTCATAATTTCATATATTTTAAATACATTAATTAATATGAAGTTGAATTGCAATTAAAAACAATTGGAATTTGTAGGTTATTCTTAGGAGATAGACATACCATCGCCGACTTGCCTACATAATTTAGATGTAGTCTAAAAGATTTTTTAGTTAGCGTTAGCGATATAGGCACTGAATAAATATTTTTAAGAGCCGATTACAATACGTCGACTTACATAACTATAATAAAAATATCTATAAGCCTATTGACTATAGCCAATTCCCTAATTGTTAACGAAAACTGTATCAAATACCGTTGTTTACTTTAGAAAAGCATACAACAGTCGCTACTAACATCATTGTTTTATACCATTTATAATATTAATTTAAAATATTGAAAAAAAAAGTGTATAATCGTTTTTAGGTTATTTTATATACTGTGATCAAGGATATTATAACTAAGAAAGCTGTAGATATGTTACCTATAACGCATACAGTCTTAAATGAAATGTGGAAGTAAGATGGAATATTCTCAATATCGGCGGTGAGAAAGAAATAGTTATATGTAAGTTAGATACGGGCGGATTCACGGGGCAGCCGTCAAAAATAAGCTACTTAGCCAAGTTTTAACAGCTTCTTAGTTATAATATCATTGGCTGTGGTATGACGCAAAAGTAAAATGTAATTACTTAGATAGTGTCATTGATATATAAAGCCCCAAGGTACATAGTCTCGAATAAAAGTAACGCTCAAAACCGTCCCCAAAAACCCACCGATATACCTAAATAGTTACAATTATACTATGAACTTATGTTTTTGCAAATTCAACCATACGCAAATTGTTTTTACAAAGCAGTGTACAAAAAGTCCAAAGACGCGAGTGACGAGAGACTATTTGAAATGAGCGTAATATTCTCAATTGTGCACTCATTTTATGCGGACGGTTTTCAGACGTTGACTGTGTATCTTAGGTTTTTATACCAGGTGAAAGGTTAAACACTCGCAGTATTCTAGGATACGACACTTCATGGTCACATTTAACATATAAAATAATAATATTAAAATAAAAACTAATAAACAACCAATAAAATCTAAGTTAAAGTTTGTTCTAAGACTTTCAAAAGTATAAACACAATCAATGTCAATCATTGTCATTGTGCTTTAACATAGACGCGTAGTGGACTGTGTGTAATTTATTGTATTTTTCTAGGCAATCAGGTCAAATATTAAGCACCTATTTTTTTAATTGATTTCGAACGAGAATCGAGTGCTGAGCATCCTCCATAAATATTGCTACTGTCTAAACATTCAGCCTGTATATCAATGGATAGTGTAAATTTGTCTGTCGATTTGTATAATGAATAATAAAATGCAATAAATTTATCGTAGGATAATGTAGTTGTTCAATACTCAGTGGTGTGGTGCACGGTCTCGTGTGCGGCGGGAGCGGGCACGTCGCCGCTCAGCTGCGGCATGATATGCGCGACCGCGTCGCGGCTCTCCGACGTCATACCCATCTCGCGCTGCAGCACGTCCTCCGTCACCGTGTGGATCGACTTGAACTTCAGATTGATACCGTGCACTTTGAACACGTGATTGTTCAAATTCACTTTGTAACTGAACGCAACGTTACACACCTGAAACGAAATCAATGCTGTTATAGAACGATCTATACATATTAAACGAATGTAAATATAACGTGTCTGTACTAATTCGATTGTTGTGAAAAAAAAATGTTGCAGATGTCTAGGAATAAGTAATAAAAAACATTTCAATAATTTTTAGAAATGTCTGTCTGTATGTATGAACACGCATCACTTTTCACAATAAAACCATATCTTCATAAAGCATATCTTCGAGAATAACATCGTCTTTGTTTCATGAAAATCAGTCCACTCTATCAAAAGTTATTGTAATTTTTATGACGACGCAACTTAATTATGAGAGAAGAATAGATAAGTAAATGGGCTTTATACATTCAGATGACTTTATTAATAACGGTTTTTTACATAAGGACGAAGTCGCGGACACAGCTAGTCATTAATAAAATTCATATGCTCAAAATTATATTTTTATTAATCAAATAAATCATTATTCTTATCTCGAGATCAAAAACACGAACCATAGTAAGTGACGTCACTACTTCCGGAACAATGTTCTGACATTTACACTTTGACATGCCACCTGTGACGTCACAACTTCTGAAATAAGTCTCACTTGATATTGGCAAAACTGCCTACATAGGCAGAGGTCATACCGAAAGAAATAATAATAACGTTCCGAAATTTATACTTTGACATATACACCAAAAATATTATTGTTTAGAATGGTGTGACGTCACTTCAACGCCTTGACAGCCATGAGCGTTTTAATAGGAATATTTAAATATACAATGAAAAGAAAATTACGAAATACTATTGAACATATCACAGATACCTAAGTAGTAATTACGTATAAATTAAAAACATCTTCAAATCTATCATTCAAGTCTACATCCATATTCTTTATCAATCCAATAACATGGTCCATATCAAACAGATATAAAATACTTTCCTATTAACTCACTATCCTACTTCCGATTAAGGTTCATCAATTACCCATTTAAAATCACAAAACGAAAATTAGTTTCACAAAATATTGTAATATTCCTAATTATATAATATAACTAATATAATATTGTCTTACAAGATGCATAAACATTTATACTGTGAGTGTACCTGCATCTTTATAAATCACTTCAGAATCAAATAAAATACATATAGAATCTTTATGGTGGTTTACTTTTCCATTTCCCGTAATTTAATATTTTTATTTACAATAATTTTTACTTACAATGTCATAAAACCAATATAGATGTAAAACCATAAGAATAGTCCTACTGACCTCGCATGTAAAGGGTTTATCGCCTGTGTGGGTAAGGGTATGATTTTGCAGATGGTGGTTTTGCACAAAACTTTTATTGCAGATGTCGCATGTAAACGGTTTGTCTCCCGTATGGGTTCTCATATGGCGACGCAGACTTTGCATCTGTAACGTAATAAAGATAAGATGATAGGTTTTAACGCACCTGACATGTGTACGGACGCTCCCCGGTGTGCATTCTCTCATGGTTTTGTAACTGATGCTTCGCGTTAAATGACATTGTACATGTGTTGCATTTATACGGTTTGTAACCAGAATGTATGCGCAGATGACGGTTCAAATCACACCGCTGAAATATATCAATTTACTCTTATTTTTTAACTATATCCTACACTACATACTCAACGGCTCAACGAATACTATAACGTAAATTTTGTTATCACAAAAGTTTGTATACAAGCGCAACATATCAAGCATAATTAAGAAATATATACAAAATTCATGCTATCGCCTCAATACAGTGGGACTAAAATAAAAAAAATATGACTCCATAAGGCGAGAAGAAGAGTCATGATAATTTCCGAACCTATCCAATATCTATTGGCTATGTCAGAGGGCCCTTATAAATTAAAAATACTACAATATATGTACTTGTACTATGTTCAATTACTTTCAAATATTTACATAAGTTAATACTATTATACTTACAGCAATAAATCTCTTGTTACATAAATTGCATGGGTACGGCCTCTCTCCTTTATGAATTAAATTATGTCTGAAAAATATAGAATAGAAAAACATTAATATAAATTTATAATAGTATAAAACAAAGTCTCCTACCGCGTCTGTCTGTCTGTCTGTTCGTGATAAACTCAAAAACTACTGAACAGATTTTCATGCGGTTTTCACCAGTAGATAAAGTGATTCATAGGGGAGGATGTAGTATATAATTTATCAAGGATTTGTTTATAATCAGGGCGGGACAACGTCTGCCGGGCCCGCTAGAGTTACCAATAAATCACAAAAATATAAATTCTTACAAGGCTTTTTATTTAAACAATAAATTAATTTCAATAAATATCTAAAAATTATTATTTTAATTTCCATTATATCTTAAAATCCCTGTTTATTTTATTATTTAGATTAAAGTAATATTGTATCGTTATAATTTTCATTTACCACTATTAAAAACTGATGTTACCTGACCAAAGACTTCTGGCTGTAAAATCCAGCACCGCATATTTCACAAATGTGATCCTTTATACCCGAATGTTGTTTTGAATGTATCTGCAAATTACTCTTCTGAGTAAAAGTTCTTGGACATTGTGAACAAGTATATCTCTTTTTCTCTGTAATAATTGAAAGGAAAAATACAAATTAAAAAGATTCATTTTTTTTCTAGAAGTTGCTAAATATCATGTCAATTGGACACCCCGTTTCGCACTTGTTCATGGAATTTATACGAGGTGACTGTTTAGACAGTAGCAATATTTCTGGAGGATACTTTGCACTCGATTCTCGTTAATATGTGCTTAATATTTGATCTAATTATAAAGAAAAATACAAAAATAACACAATCCTCTACGCGTCTATATTAAAGCACAGTGTCAATGACCGTCCGATGATTTCACTTTCATTTGAAAGAAAACGTGGGAACGTCAGGAACAAAATAAAAGGGTTAATTGCCCGTTTTACTATCGAAAGTTGTTAACTCCGGGTCGCCCATTGTAGCTTTTGACGCCGGTCATTGTACTTACACTACTACTACACTATTTAAATTGTCAAATATTAAAAACTGCTTAGACATATATTCTATTATTATTATTTATATCTTGATTTATATTTATTCAAGTTTTCAAGACGTCAGTTCATACATTGTCCACATTTCAGCATTATAATTATTAATAGTAATTTTGAAGATAGAAGGGGTCTTTTTAATAAGATATTTATCCATAAACGTATTACTTATTAACAATATGGGCATATTATATCATTATCTATCTTTAAGTCATTTTTTCATTCCTTCCTTATACAGTGTAAGTGAGCACTGAGGTAGTTATATGGTGGGTTAAGGTTCCAAATATATTGCTGATAATAAACCTCATTTAATACACTGTTAGTATTTATATTTCTAATTAATGTATATGTTACATGTGACTGTAAGTGGCGTGCGTATCGAACTTACAATTGTTTTAAAGAGCATTTCTATAATTATGCGTGGTCTTACAATTTTATATTTCTTTAATACAATTAAAAAACGCTTGCGGTTACAGTTACAGCTAGTATTATAATAAATAAATTATAGTTACTTTTGAATACTGTATATGAGATGAATCATGTAGATGTAGAGTATGAATATTAAGCAATGAACCCTGCAAATTTCAATGTAAAAAAACAATATTGTAAAAATGATTTTTTTTTTAACTGTTTCAGAGTCTAATTATCGGTAGTGACTGCCTTATAGTAACAAAATATGTAAATTCCATGACCAAGTGGGAAATGGAGTACACTTGACATAATATAATACAGTTGTCATATTTATTTTCACAAAAAAAATCTGAAAAGAATGGCACTCAACATGAAGTGGGGTGACTTTTCCTATACAAAAAATTATATCCTACTGGGCTTATTTCACAATACACAACTCTGGAAATTTTTGAGTTAAAAAAGAAAAACAGAAGACGCATATAAATAACATTTTTTTTTTTCAAAAACTACACCCCAAAACAAAAAGAATGGTCATGGGTAAAACTATTGGAAATCTCCTGGAAAGTAGATTATTGGCATATAAAATCAAAAAAGAATTCAACTAAACTGTAATTGGCCTGGTTTAAAAGTGGTCGTATTTACGTGAAATTTCCCATAATAATGCAAAATGACAATATTGTATATTCAATTATAATTAAAAAAAACATATGTATGCTTTCTTGGTAGGAATATTAATTAATGTACACTAGAATAGTGGTGCTGGTGGTAAAGCCACGCTGAAACTATTACTGGTTTTAGCATGAATGGGTCGGCTCGTCCGGGGTACTACCACCCTCTCATAGATAACCGACGTGAAGTAACAGTGCTTGCATTGTTGCGTTTCGTTCGGTCAGTGAGAGCGCCGG
The DNA here is from genome assembly GCA_015888305.1 of Antheraea pernyi. Taxonomy (NCBI): domain Eukaryota; kingdom Metazoa; phylum Arthropoda; class Insecta; order Lepidoptera; family Saturniidae; genus Antheraea; species Antheraea pernyi. The sequence goes on along the minus strand of MU159073.1, from coordinate 181,112 downwards.
AGACCCACCTCCCCTCCCCTCTCCTCTCCCACTCCCTCCTCTAACCCTTCCCCCCAAAGGGTGGCAACGCACTTGTGACTCCTCTGGTGTTGTAAGTGTCCATGGACGGTGGTGATCACTTAACACCAGGTGACCCAACTGTTCGTTTGCCACCTATGACATAAAAAAAAAAAAGAATAGTTCCATATTCATACTCCCATTACAATTACTAATTCAGTTTTTTCTGTTCTATATATTTATAAGTGAGGTTAATCGAAAAAGTATTATAAAAATTACCTTCATGTGTAGCAATATGGTTGCCTAATGTATATGTAAGTATACCACAAATGGGGCAGACTAGTTTCTCTCTCTGCTTATTGGCAGCACCTCTTACCAATCTTACAGGTTTATCTCGACTTATTACAGTAGGATCATCACCGGTGTTATATTTAGGATGTACCTTTAAAACTGTAGAATCTTTAGGACGTTTCAATATTATAGGTGAACCTCTGGAACCATTTTTTAGAATAGGATCTGTAAAGTAGATACAATAAATTGTTTATTTATATACAGTGTAATCTTATTATGTTATTATGTTAGTTATAAAAAAAACTTTTTGCAACGTAAAAATTTGTTCTATTTGGTTGATTTACCACAAAACCCAGAGAGACGAACTTCTTAGCATTTCATGGATTCCCCGTGCGGGTGCCGGGTCCATCGTGTGGCCGAGGGAGAAACTCAGAGCAGTCCCAGCACTTGCGACCCAGGTGTAGGTTTAAGGAGACCCCTTTGAGATGCGCATCAACGCTCACCTTAACTGCTCGAGTTTCCCGCCCTACCTAGCCAAATTTGGTAGGAACCTGTTAGTGCAGCCTTTGATACTCGTTCTAAAATAGAACTTACAGCAGTTCTCGACAGGCCAAGGTCCTTCAGAAGGTTATAGAGAGATTTTGCTGGTATACCTCTCACTCCTCCTTCTACCGCATATAAATTAACCACATAGCCATTTTTTATTTGGCCATTAATTCATTCTTTATAATGGAACAGCTATTATCTATTAGGAAGAAATATTTTCTAGAGTTTGCTAATTGCCTTAACAGGTGTGCCATTATTCTTTGATTATATTGTCTGTAGGAAATTTTGGTGTCAGGTAATAAAGGCATCATCGTCACCAATTGTCAGTTTTAAAGCAACTTTGAAACTGTCAAGGTGGGCAATAAAAGAAAAGCGTTATATGTTAAGAAAAGTATGTTTGATACATGAAATAGAAAAGGGAGAAAAGAAAAGTGATGATGGAAGACGTTTAGGCCTCAGTCTATCTACTGTTGCTACCATTTGGAAATATAGGCGAAACTGCAGGAAGTGCCCACAAATAAATATTGAGGAATCTATAATTCGACGACTTAGATCAAACAATTTTGTCATGGTTTAAAAATCAGCGCCAGAATAATGTACTCATCTCGGGTTCAAATGTTAAAACCAAGGGTGAGAAGTTTGCGGAACAACTGGGCTTTACTGACTTTAAAGCATCAGCAGGTTGGGTTGGAAAACTTAAGAACCGTCATAACATTACCTATGAAAAAATGAACAGAGTCGCAAGACGTCGACATTAATGTGACTTATGATTCGATTAATAAAGTAAATTAAGGTAGAAGAATTCACCAAATGACATTTCTAATATTGAAAAGATATTTTTATAAGATGACACTCAATGAAACTTTTAAATTCAAAGTAGAAAAATATGTGGGATTACAAACCATCAGATCATAGAATTAACCATAATTTGTAGTACATTTAAGATCCTATTTGTGGAAAAGTATAAAGATCTCAAATATAGTCTTATATATTAATATTAGGTCTGTTGATTAAGTGTATACATCTACTGCCTATTATGAAAGCTACTACCACTTACAGCAAGTTATTGATGTTGCTCTTGAATGTCTCTCTTTACCATCAAAATCATCTCTAATTTTCTTTATTACTTTTATCTTTCTTATCACAGGTTTCCCCTTGAATACTTTTATATCTGATAGTTTTGGCTTTTTGAATCGAGTTTTTTGTTTTTCAGTTGGGGGGACATAGTCATCATCATCAAAATCATCTTCAAATGCAGCATCTAAATAGTCCTGAAAATGATTATGCACAACATTATGATTTATTGACATTTTTTCAATAAAGCACAGAAGTTTAACATATATAACATACAACATAGTCTAACATAGATTAAGACAAACAATATATAAACCTGAAGATTGACACTGAATATATATATATGTCCTAAACAAAATAAAGACACAGAACTAAATTCTGATCATAAATCTTCATAACCAAAGTAATTCTGTTTATAAATTTATAGTTTTGAACTCAGTGACTGAATGTCATAAAGTAAAACAAAAGCAGTTTATTTATAACATAAATTCCTTAATAAATTCTAACAGTATTTCAATGATTATGTACCTAAAAAATACACTACAAATTTAATAGTGAGAAGACTGAAACATTATGTTATATCTACTTACATCAATATCATCTTTATTGGAACCAGATTTTTTCCAAGTAACATTAACATCTTCATCAGTAATTTCAATTTTTGAGTCGTCAGAATTATTTGGGTCCACTTTCCTTATTACAGTATTAGCAATGACAATATCTTTCCCATCAATCGTTTCTACTGGTTTTGATCCATTATCATTATTCATATCGATTTCCATCTCCCATTTTGGCTCAGGTTTAATTGAAATTGGTCCAATTTCACTTTTTATATCAGTAAAAGAATCAAAAGCAATTTTTTTCGTAGGTACATTTCCCTTTCCTTTGACCAAGATTTTTCGAAGTTTTCTATCAGACCTAAAAATATAATAATCCAACAAACTTACATTGTACTGTACATTAAAAAAAAAAAAACAGAAAAAGTTTTATAGGTTTACGAAGTGCTCCTAAATGTAAAATGTGTTGGACTATAAAGGATCATTAAAGCATTAAATAATGTAGCTAATTAAATGATATGTTGTACAAAAGAGGATTGCTTGGGGATGCCAATAGTGTACTCATCAATTCTGTAAAATATATACTAATGTTATAAAGTGGTAAAGTTTGTGACATTGTAGGGGGAATATCTGGATCTCTTAAATGGATTATGAAAATTCTTTTATCAATAGAAAGCCACGTTATTTTTTAGTGTCATAGGTTATATATTAATGCGAAAAATGACAAGACTTTTTTGTGGAAGTCAGATTGACAAAGTCGAAAAAAAACAGTTGAACGAAAACGTTTCTTACGAGCGCCGCCTTAACGATGAGAGATATATGTTTGAGTTCCATTAAAAGTTGTAGAGCTTGATAATGTCTACAGAAAAGTCATCGGCAGCACATGTCTAACTTTTATATTTAAGTCACAAAAAGTAGTTTTTTATAAATGTTTACTGCCGAAGGAAGTAGGCATGGGTCAACTAGTAATGTATAATGGTCAAAATAATTATTTTCTATATAAGTTAATGCACAGTACCGCACAAATTCTTGTGAAAGAAATTGTCAAAAAGTTGTATTTTTGCTCCCATACCCTCGAGTTTTAATAAAATTAATTTAAATAAAAATTAGTGATTAGAGATTTCAACAGCATCTCTATAACCTCTAAACTGGTGACACCTACGTGATTTAAACAGGCAACCTTCTGCGTAAGTACATCAATAGCAGTATTAGTTGTTGTAATTATTAATAATTAAGTCGGTCAGTGAATTATGATGCTGGCCATTGAGCACGGAAATTTTGGCCTTCATGTGTGGCCATTTAAAAAGGGTGTGTTTAAGACCATTGTTTTGTAATTACTTGTTAACACTTGTGGAGCGTTTGAATGGACTAGCATACTATCCTATTTCTTAGGATAGTAGACTAGTTACACATTCGCTACAGTAGCAAACTCAAAAAAAAAATGTTTCCACCCATTTCCATATAAATCCTGAATATATAAAATAACAAGGGCTATAATAGTGTAGGCAAGGCAGAATACTTTTAATATATAAATTGATGTTTTTCTTAACAAGATTAAAACAGTTTTTTAATATAAGCAAAATAGTTATTTTCTGGGATAAATGATTTTATTCACACATTAAATTCTGTATCCAAAATAGAAATAAAATAATGCTTGAAATAATTGTACAATAAGAAACCAAAAGGTTTTATGATTGACATGGCATTTTGTGCTTACTATAAATTTCTAAATTTGTTACAAAATCATAATTGTTACATGTTAAAAAAAAGTTTTGTATTTGTAAACTTTTAAGGGTTTTTGACGATTAATTTATTCTTAGAGATTATAAATAATTAAACTCATATCAATGCAATGATATGCAGCATATCACTATCAATTGATAATGTCTCTAAAGCAATCTTTTATGAAAATAATGGACTTTATTTTGAAAAGTGTAATGTAAATACTATAATTGTTTGGTTGAATGCAATCTAACTTACCTTTCTGCAACAGTTTTAAGAAGGTACGCTTTTTCCAAAGTAGTACAGCATTTGATACAGATCTTTTCAGGTAGTCCATCGTTTGAAGACACCTGTAAATGTTTCGAGAACAATTTACATTTCACACAATAAATCTAAAACATTTATAAGTGGACTACGTGCCAATTGTTTAGAACAGAATCTAGTTAGTAGTTACCTTTACGTCGGCTATCGCTGTAAGCATTTCCGCATAATTGCCAGATAGTTTATATCTAAACAGAGGACATAATGGTTTATTGTTGGCCAAACATATACGGCATGATTTCATGTCAACGATGTCCTGTGATTCAGACATCTTCAATTTCCTTTAGTGATGGCAAATGTAGACCAAAATTCGATATTTAGCTATGTATATATCTGTGAATGTAACTTTTGATAAAATTTCGATTCGTTTGTTAGTATAGTTTGGCGGTTATACAGCACAGCACCATTCCTTTATCACCTCACTACATAGTACGACGCCATAAACCACAGATATATAAATATTGGTAATTCTGAATCCACAGACTGCTGTATCACCAATGTGTAAATAAAGATATTGTGAATGCTATAATTTTATTAAATCTATCATGGAAAACATGCTATAAAACAGTTATAGCAGTGTTATGTACATTTTTATTAATGTTTTTCTTTAATTTTATAGTCTTTAATTTAATATTATATTTTATTTTTGGCAACCAATTTTCTAGTAGACTACTATTGCCATTGTCAAGCGAGTAACGATATTACAAGTTACTTAATATAATTTCAATGAACTAACAAGATGGTGGTCATCTACTCAGAACTTTCCTGGGAGTTGTTGTGGCAAGTCAGAATCCATGCTCCGTGGTATTATCTCCGATTTACTTCAACTGTGCACAATAACCAAACTATATTACGTAAAGCACCACCAATATTACACAATATAGAGCCAAATAACACAAGATTATGGATAAAATATAAAGATCACTTCATGGCATTCCAAGATCCCGCCAAAAAATCTCTTCTTTAATTTTAATTTAGTTCTGTAATCATATTTAATTATAACTTTGGTAACATTTATTTACTATAAAACTTTTTGCTTCATAACGTTTACATGAATATTTTTATTACGTCCAATTTTGAATAAAATATTTTCAAATGTTGAGTTGTTATATGAATTAAGCCGAAGGACTTTTTAAGAAAATTAAGTTAAAAAATAAAATGTTTATTAAACAAAATTAATTAATTAAGAAGTAGGCTCGTTTTAGGGCATGTGTAACCTGCGCGGATGTTGGATTCGAATTTCGAACTGACTGACTTCTCTAAGAATAGTTGTAGCGATAGCTTCAAGCGCCGAATCAGAATAGGGTTCCTTCATTCTTTTATGCATGGGAACCCTCTATCACAAATCGCTGATTATATTTACATTTAAATGTTAGAAATATATAAACAAAAGGGTTTGTTTTAAACAGACAGTTGCGTCGCTGTCACTGAATAAAGAATAGAACATACAGCAACTATCTAAGCATAATTATGATTACACATACCGACCAAACTATAAGATTCATAACTATTAAAATTTATATCTGGAATTTAATTATTTAGAATACATATACAACATAATCAGAAGCTACTTCTACTTCTAGAGTTTTTTAAAGATTTATAACCAAGACAAAAATATAATATGTTGCTCTATATAAAAAAGAATATTTCTATAGAATTCCTCAAACTTCGCCTTGCTTAAGAAATCATAATTTCATTGATGTACACTTGGTAGGTTTTTAACTGAATAAATTGTATATCTGAACTGCCTATAAATTTACTTCACGTAGAATTCATGATCTTAAGTTTTATTTCTCCCGTCTTTATCATGGTATTTACATTTATATAATATCTTAACACCTAGTGTGGTGTCTCGTATTTTGCAATTTTAAATTTATAAACTAACAGATTAAAATACTACTTCCTAAATAATTTTTCATATGATAAGGAATGATTCAAACAAAAAATTTACAAAATATGTAAAACAAATGAAATGAAGGATGTAAAATTTAACCACATTGTGTCTTATTCAAAACTTCCTAGACGATTTTGGTCTTCCAGCGTAACCCGAAGGTCTAACTCTATACCAACGTGTAAGGTCTTAGGTACAGCAATCGTGACGTGGAGTGGCCATCGCATACTAAAATGTAATACGGTAAAGACAAATTGAAACTTAAATATATATATTTCTAGTTAACTTTTTTATATTAATAGAGTTTATAATATTCAAAGATTAACACTACAGTTGAAGTATAGAGTTTTAATTTTTTTGATTTATACATATAAAATCCACTACGGTTACAGCTAGTCCCTATGTCATATTTTGTTGCTTTACCCACAATCCTGTATTGTTTAAAATCTTTTAATTTCTATGTTTATCTTTTATTTCCCTATGTTATTACTGCAGTAATGGTGCTAAAGATGTTTATTTGGATACATTTTATTGTCTGCAGTGTTTATCATTGTAGGGTATTGACGTAATTATTTTTATTAATAAAATGTATTGTTAAAATTTGTAAATTTTCTATTTAATTTTGCTAATTATTTCTTCGTATGGTAACACTGGTGTGTGCGAGGAAAACAGTGTTGAATTTTACAGTTGGTTCATGTCTTATTTCTATTTTCTTGCATAAATATCATATTGGATTTAGATTATTATTGCAGAATATAGTTTTGTATGCGTGTTAAATATTGCCTTCAAAAAATGTTATAATGGCTTCTTCTGAAAATTGGTTTAGTCGAAGGAAAGGTAAATAAATTCTAGTATTCTATTTTAAAATGTACGTGTTTATAGTATTGGTAATGAAATAAAAATACAGTAATCAAGTTTTTAGCCTAACATGACTAGTGATATTACTATAATAATCTTTATTTTCAGTCACGTTCCTCAGAATTGTGATATGATTTACAAACAGTATGGTTATCAAATAATAAACAAAATGAAGGTGTTCTTATTAGTAGCAAATATTATTGCAATATCAATTAGACACATATTGATTTTAATATTTATTCATAGTATGATAAATAACAAATTTTAAAGTTTCACATATATATCTCATAGCCTCTTGGGGACTAGAGATATACTGTTCTTCCAACGTTCAAACTCCAAAGATAAATCTGAAAGAATAATTGTTTGCAAGGTTTCTGACTCAGAATCTAGCGAAATATGATGTATTAGAGCTATTGGTGTCAGAAGAGAGTTTCAAGGAATATTTGTAAAGATAGAACTTTATTTGTTTTTGTTACATATTTTGGCCTATTTTTTATTTATTGTGAAGGCCTTTGGTAAGGCTAGCTGCTGATATTACAATAAAACAAAAAATATAGAAATTTCAAAATGTATTAACATTATATTCATGAAAATGAAATTTTTAGTGTTACAACCTCAAAAATTTTTAATGATAAGAATTTTTTCAAGAACAAATATATTTCAAGTGTTCCAAATTGTACTGTAAAAAACTTTTGAAATAGAGTTTTCATATTCCTCATAAATTAATATGATTCCTGAATCAATAGTAATACTAAGAAGTCTTTAATTTTCATTCATTTATAGCAGTAAACGACAATGTTTCACATAAATAATATTCCATGATTAGTCTATCGACACTTTCCTATTTATTTAACTGTACATTCATTAGATTCACAGTGTTTCATTAGATTAATTGTTGATAATATCATCTAAAATACTTTTTCCTTTTCATTTCAATATAGTTTATATTATTTCAAATTCAAAAATTATGTTTACTATCACCAGTTATATCTTATTTTGAACAATGAGATTATTATTATAAGAAGTTATTATATTATTATCATTACATAGTATAAAATAAAGTCCCCCTACTGTGTCTGTCTGTCTGTTCATAATAAACTCAAAAACTACCAAATGGATTTTCATGCAGTTCTCACCAGTGGATAAAATGATCCATGAGGAACGCTTTGGTGTATAATTTGTCAAGGATTTTTTTATAATCAGGGCAGGGCAATATTCATTGGTCCAGCAAATTATTATATAAATAAGATACTTATTTTTTGTAAAGTAGAGTTATGGTTAAATAATTGGTTACTTAAAATGTTGAATATAATAAGGCTTTATCTTATCTAAAAATAACGGTGGTAACATATAAGGCCCTTATTTTTTTGAATTATTATAACTAGGTAGTATTATTTAATATGGTTTATTTAGGAAACTCTAAATAAAATAAAACTACAACTCTGGTATAAATTGAAAATGTGATTTACCATGTGTATCTATTTACACTTTACTCAAACTGCATCCCCATTATTTTGTGTAATGTTGACTTGTCGTTTTATACTTTGATATTGCTGACTACTTTATATATTATTAAATCTATAAATGGAAACAATACCGGAGAGGTCTTTTCAACTTTTATTTCTAAAATTATTGTTTAAAAAATTGAATAACTGATATTAAGAGTTCTTAATCATGACAAGTTTCTTATTAATATTCTAGCTGACTTAATGCAGATTACACATTAAATACCTTTTAGTGATACTAAAAACAATTTATTTTTTGATGGTCTCAAAAGTTGTATTAATTATTAATTTTAATAAAACTCATTCAAAATTGGGTCCGTAATTAATGTGGCTATTTTGATAGTATTTTATTCATTGTAGTAGTGTGTATAAAATAATGTGTACAATATAATAATACGGACTAGCCTTTATTAATGTAAAGCAGCAATTGTAGGAAAGGTTGAGATGTTGAGCAATTATGATCTTTGAATGAATTATAGAATGTTTTGTAATAATTGCCCACTTGATGATGGTCATAATAACTTTCATTAAGAGTATTAGCTGACAAAATAGGAAGCAAAAACAAAATTGCTATATAAGTAGTGGTTGTTATCCATATCATGCAATAATTAAAGAAGGATTGAAAAGACTTTGAGACCATCATATACTTGTCATCTTTATAAAATAGGAAATAACAACTTATACAGTAAAGTTTTTTATGTATTCAATACTTTTGGGGAACTCTTTGCAAGGGACATATTTTTGCAATATGTTAGAATATGCATATAATGGTTTGATTTCATAAGTCTACATTCCATATTCATTATTTATAATTAGTTTTTCAAGGTTGTAATCCCAAAACGTAAAAGTTATTCTTTAATATCTACTTTTATCTGTAATACTTCTTTTATATAATGATAGCAACTATGAACTCGATTTACTAATCTATACGAAGATGACATTATCAGATATAAAAAAAAATCAATTTTTCAAATTTCTTGATGCCATTCTAAAAGAAGAGGAACTATGAAAAGCTCCATAATGGATAGTATAGCTGTAACGCACATATACTGAAGAGGAATAATAAAAGCTGATGTTTGACAACATATTTGTTGTGATGCCATTTATCCTTTGCTAACAGTTATACTACACTTTTCAGGTAAACATGGTGCTGATTTATTTAAGCTGGACACTAAGAATAAAACACCTGAACAAAATATTGTGGACATAGTACAAGGTCTTTACGTGAAGAAACCATTCCAAACTGAAACATCACCATCTAACAAAAGTGTATCGTTAGATTACCGCCCAGGTTTGAGAGTCATGCAAAGAAATGGATCTGACAGTCGTAGGTTATCATATTTAAATGCTTTGGTCACATTAATATGTAAAGAAGACAGAAATAAATTGGGGTTTACTACTGAAGAGTTGATGACATGGTGAGTTACTTAACTTATAAAAAAAAAAAAATCTTTGTAGACAAATCTTGTTCCTACTTAACTTTGTGAAATGATTACAATGTAAAATAAAATACAAATGTATGTTTGTTCTGTTACACTTTCATACTTAAACTACTCAAACTATCACCATGAGCTTTTGCATACAAGTATTCAATCAAGGGTACAGTAAAGAACAGGGTACCTTTCAGCTAGAATTTAGGGGTGTCGAATAACATCATAAAACTTGAGACACCCAAGCCAACCTCACCTGCATGTGGTGCACCCTGCTGAATAACAAACGAGGCAATGGCGAAAGCGAGGTGGTAGGGCTTTACAGCCTGACTGGATAGCAACCACCATGAAAATGGCGAAAAAGCCCGTCATAGTGATTCGATTCTGTGGGTCGCGTTTCGCGATCAGCCTGTGCATATCCAGATTTTCGCAGGCCGGCATGACAGCGGCGATCGGCGATGGATAGATTCTCTCTTGGTGGTCGCCATTGTTTTCGGATTGTACTCTGCTTACCATCAGGCAAAGTGCAGTCAGCCGTGCTACAAAAAAAAAATCTATTAAAGAGGGATACCTCAAATGTGCCTAAACACAAGCGAAGTCGCAAGCAAAATCTAGTGCTATATAAAACTGCAATCCTATATGCTTAGTGCATATACATGCTCTTAATAAGTTACACACTATTGAAAGTAGTGTTTAGTATTAGTTTAACGATTGAAAATAAAGAATTTTTATCTAAATCCCCTTATTGATGATTGGCAGCAACTATATAAAGTGGAATTTCTAAAAATTGTTATATAAAATGAAAAAAAATACTACCCTTCTCAGTTAGAAAAAAAAGAAAATAAATAAATTTTGGTAACCTTTACAAAATATTTGGATTTCTTTTATTAAGTCAAAGTTATCTAAATACAAAATCTATCTTTCTTGAACCGCATTGTACAGTGGTATGTAGTAGAGGTCGTAAAAAAAGGACATACATTTTTCGAAAATTATTGTGCCCCCATAAAAGAAGTAACAAAAAAGGTCTGAGTAGTAGTATTCTAAGTAAAATCTATGGAAGGATGAAGGAAGGAATAATGGATGTTTAATATTATTGTATGTTATGTATTTAAGAATAATTATACAAGTTGGTGAAAAAAAGGCAGTTAAAGCCAGTTTACTACTTAATATTAAAAGTTGTAAAGTACATTTTGGTTGAGTATGCAGGAACATCTTATCAGATACAAAGGGTTTGCCAAGCTAAGGTCAAGTTCCACAATTCCTTAACAAAGGCTTGAAATCTATAATGATTATTATGTGATGTTGTTCTAGTTTACGAATAAGCCTAGTAGATGATTCTGTAGTAATAAGAGCAGCAGCTTTGAGAGTTCTTCGCTATTTGATAAAAACCGAGAGTGATGTTGCAACATTTAACAATCTAAGACTACCCTACCTGATTATAAGGTATTTGTATTGTATTTTTATTTTGTAGATTCTAAAATATAGATATAATACCTGTTGGCTTATTTTATATATACCTGGTGACTGTTTACACTTGCAGTATTCTAGGATATGACGCTTCATAGTCACATTTAACATATAAAATGATAATATTAAAACAAATACTAACAAACAACCAAGAAAACCTTTTTTTTTTTTTTAACGTGGGGAAATCCCTTATGGATACGCCACCCTCCCGGGGAGAGGGTGGGTTATGTCCGAGTCGCACGGACTAAAACCCCACGGTGTACCGACAGACCGTTTTGTGGGGGCGGCAAGCGATCGTTGAAGCTAATCAACCTTGTAGAGCCGCCCCCACGGTCCGCCCGGCGGAAGGTGACCGCCGGGCTCCTACCTATAGAGGGACAGACCGGGTACACACCGGCTGCCCCCCCTCGTCCGCCGGACCTGTGCAATGAGGAGATGGGCCCCCCGACCCATCCCCTCAGGTCCGGCTACGGTGGCAGGAGGAGTTGGGCGAAGCGCCTTCTCCTCCTGCCTGTCCTCCTTTGGCGGAGACGGCCACTTTGAGGGTCTGCCTCGCGGGCCCTCTCCGCCTCCTCCTTCTGCGAGATGACCTCCTCGCAGAAGGAGGCCATCGCTCGCCAAGCCTGTTCGCTGCCGAGCATGGCCGAGACCACGCTCAGACAGCGTGTGCTGTCCACCCGAAACAACCGTGTCCGGTGAGTACCTGCACCAGTCGGAACGTCAGGGAGCCCCACTCCCTGGCAGTCCACTCCCGCAGGACCGGGCGGACGGCGTCCACTGTGAACCGCCCGAATCGCTCGTCCGCCAGGTCCTGCTGCCACCTTTCCACGGCGTCCCCCCTGAGACGCCGTCTCTCCGCCTCTACCTCCCTGGGAGCCGGAGGCTCCCTCCTTCGTTTCCTAGCCGCCGTGAACTCGTACACGGAACCAAGAAAACCTAAGTTAAAGTTTGTTCTAAGACTTTTATAAGCATAGCTACAAACATGTAAATAAAATAATAAACCTAAGTGCCATGACCGGTGCCAGAAGCTTCAATGGGCGAGCTGGAGTTAATAATAAAACAGGCAATAATCCTTATTATTTTGTTCCTGACGTTACCATGTTCCCTTTCAAGTGAAAGTGAATTCACCCGACGGTCATTGACACTGTGCTTTACATAGATGTGTAGAGGATTGTGTATAATTTTTGTACTTTTCTAGATAATTAGGTCAAATATTAAGTACCTATTTTTTTTTATTGATTTAGAATGAGAATCGAGTGCAGAGTGTTATCCAGAGATATTGCTACTGTCTAAACAGTCACCTGGTATATAAAATTGCAGTGTGTGTGTATTTGTAATCCTTCTCCTGTTAAACAGCTTGACCCATTGTGATGAAATATTTTTATACACTTATGGGGCACTTGAGTGGTTCTTTTAACAAGGGTTGGACCCAGTAGGTCATGCTGTATTACAATCTAGATTGTTTTCAATTTTCCGACAACATTTTTGTTTTTGTTTCTCACATAAAAATAAATGTTATCCTCCTTACTCCTCTGAATAATTTTAAATTTGATATTTTCATTATATTTATCACTTCTTATGGTCCAGTCAAAGGACATAGCTATCTTCTGGGTTCACCAGTAATACTATGGTTTTTTAATATACTATAATTATAAACCTTATAATAAATATACACATTATCATTAACTCACTATTCTTGGTGTAAGGTGAAAGTTTTGTGTAAATATATCACATTTTTAACCGATTTCAAAAATGGTTACTATGTTCGGTCGCGTGTATTTTTTATGTTTTTACTATAAAGTTGTACAATAAATATATATAAATTAGGTCGATGGAAATCATGGTACGCAATGAAGATGAGCGCGCACAGGCTTTACGCGTGGTGCGACGCATTGCGGGCGCTGCGGTTGGACTGAGCAGAACAGGCGCAGCGCGACCCGAGCCGGCGTTATTACGATGCCTCGCTGCTCTTGCTCGTGATCCCGCCTCTTTGGCTCGTGAACTCGCTGCTGATCGACTATCGCGCCCCGCAGCAGCCACACTTGCTGAGATTTGTTAGTATCATCAACAAATAACGCTCATTTGCTAAAAATATATTATTTAAATTTATATTCACTGTCTGTAAAAAATACAACACGAAAAAGTTTTTCCTTATTTAAGTATTTAGAAGCCCAGGTTGGTTCAGGGAGTGCAATATTAACTACATTTTATTTCAAAAGGTGTTTTACATAATGATAAAAAGAATTACCAATTGTTTGATTGACATCTCCGCTACAAAATAAACTAGTGAGTTTTAACGAGTCCCTGTAAAAGATAACATTCGAGAGTCATAGAACTACAGGTATGTTATTGAAACGTTAGTGAACTATCGTCGTCTATAAAGAGGTTCATTTCAATTTTAATATTTAAACTTAATCCGTGTTATTACAAAAAAGTTAAATACTTGGTTTTAAAAGGTCTAAAAATAAATGCACCCCGCTCGCCCGAGGCAAGTTCGCGTTATCCTTTTTCGCAAGTCCAACCTAACGTAATCAAAGTGAGACAAAAGAACAAGATGGCGAACATTCAGCGACCATGCGGTGCATTTAATTCGAAACATTTTTAAAGCAAGTACTCAATACGTATTTAACTTTTTTGTAATAACACGATACAACCAGTATTTGGAAAGGTTCTTGTTAACTCTAGATAATTTGTAAAAAAATAATTGTTGTTGAATTATTTAATCCCCTTAATGTTTCTGAAAATTTGATAGTGGTAATTAGTGGCCTTTAAAGTGGTCGCTACCGACCACTAATCTTATGTATTGTCTGTTAGTCTTATGGTGATAACCATCAGCAAAATTACAATGCTACTTAAGGAAGCTTGATGTCAATGTTATGTGTCCAAGGACCTAAAAATGAGTCGGCCAAGAGGCCAGAGGTCTCATCTGTGATATAAAGAGATCAATACACTCAGTAGAAGTCTTGTTTCTGTAATGTAATGCACGATAACCGTCAGCAAAAATACAATGTTACTTAAGGAAGCTTGATGTCATTGTTATGTGTCCAAGGAGCTAAAAATGAGTCGGTCAAGAGGCCAGAGGATTCATCTGTGATATAAAGAGATCAATACACTCAGTAGAAGGCTTGTTTCTGTAATGTAATGCACGATAACCATCAGCAAAAATACAATGTTACTTAAGGAAGCTTGATGTAAATGTTATGTGTCCTAGGAGCTAAAAATGAGTCGGTCAAGAGGCCAGAGGTCTCATCTGTGATATAAAGAGATCAATACACTCAATAGAAGGCTTGTTTCTGTAATGTAATGCATCATAACCGTCCGCAAAAATACAATGTTACTTCAGGAAGCTTGATATCAATGTTATGTGTCCAAGGAGCTAAAAATGAGTTGGTCAAGAGGCCAGAGGTCTCATCTGTGATATAAAGAGATCAATACACTCAGTAGAAGTCTTGTTTCTGTAATGTAATGCACGATAACCGTCAGCAAAAATACAATGTTACTTAAGGAAGCTTGATGTCATTGTTATGTGTCCAAGGAGCTAAAAATGAGTCGGTCAAGAGGCCAGAGGATTCATCTGTGATATAAAGAGATCAATACACTCAGTAGAAGGCTTGTTTCTGTAATGTAATGAAGTAAATTTAGTGACTCCCTATCTAAAAAAAATGATTATAGTTTTTATATGGTTAGTTAGTTGAGATGAGAGACAACTACATGTCGCAGAGATATGAATGTTAAGGTGGATGTGTGGTGTAACTAGAATAGATAAGATTAGGAATGAGTATATCAGAGGAAGTTTGAAAATAGCACCAATGGCGGAGTTGAGGTTGTTGAGTTGAGGAGTAATATAGGTTAGCATGGTATGGACATGTCATGAGGAGAGATAAAAACCATGTAACTAGAAAAGTTTTGAGTGTGATGGTGGATGAATATAGGCGTAGAGGAAAACCGAGAAAGGTATGGATGGATTGCGTGAAAAATGATATGTGTGTAAAAGGTGTGAATACCGAGATGACATCCGATAGATGAGAGTGGAAAAGGAAAATATGTTGTTACGACCTTACTTAGGTGGGATAAAGGTAAGGAGATGATGATGACGTTTTTTTCTGGGAATAAATGTGTTGCCAGAATGAAAACCCGTCAGTTTCCGAAATAAATGTTGTTAGCAAAATAGGTGATTTATTGATATGGTGGCAGGTGTATTGCACCCGGAGTTATTCGTGTGGTGCGGCGGAGTGAGCGCGATATCGCGTCAGCTGGGGGAGTGTGCGACGCCGCGTATGGCGGAGGCGCTGTGCGGGGTGCTGCTGCACACGCTCAACGAGCCGAGCACGAGGCAGGCCGCGCGCGTCGACCTGCTCTACCTCACTGCACCGTATTGCGACTTTCACGTTCGACCTCCGGGCACTGACTCAAGCAGGTTATTATCTATACTAATATTATTATGAAGAGGTAAAGTTTGTGAGTTTGTGACGTTGTAGGGGGTAATCTCAGGAACTACTGGCCCGATTTTACCGTGGTAAAACCGTGTACCGTGGTATCATCACGCTAAGACCAATAGGAGCGGAGCACCAATGAAGAATGTTTCAAAATCGGGGTATTTTTTTCTCTTGGGAGCTTTCGTTAAGTGCTAGCGCTAGCCCAAAGTAACTATTCCACGCGAACGAAATCGCGGGCAGAGGTTAGTCACCTATATCATCATTACATACATTACATACAGTCTCCTACCGCTTCTGTCTGTTCGGGATAAACTCAAAAACTACTGAACAGATTTCCATGCGATTTTCACTAGTAGATAAACTGATTCATGAGGAAGGTTTTGGTATATAATTTGTCAAGGATTTTTTTATTAGGGCTCGACAATGTCCGTCTGGCTCGCTAGTTAATTAAAAAATTGAAAGGAGAACACAGCTATTTCAGCGTTTTAAGTTTTATGACTGTCCTTTTATGTTAGTCCTTATGACTGCCCATTTTTTGTAATCTTAACGTTTTTACAGGGACGAACGTGAGATGAGATTCACGTGCAGTCGCCTAGCACTACTATGTGTGCTCCGCAGTTGGCCAGGGATTTTACATTTCTGTCACCCGAACTTTCCCGGAGGGTTGCACGCATTAGTCGCTGCACTAAATCTACCTCGTTTAGAGGTTCGAGTGAGTATGTTTTTTTTGTATAGAACAAAATGATTCTAGAATCTATAGGTACACTAGTTTTAGGCCATTGCTTTACTCAACAGTACAGTAGTAGTACGGTTTGTGGATGTATGCAAAATTCCAAGATGATCGGTTAAGTAGTTATGGCGTGAATGAAAAACAAACAAACTCGCATTCGCATTTACAATAATAGGAAAGATGGTCTTTCCTTTCCAACTTTTATATCATAACAAAAAACTACCAATTTTTCAAGCCAAAGTAATCAAAATACAATATGGAACATTTGAAATATTTTTTTTCTGTGTTCAATTATACGATAATACATGTAAATGATTGTTAAAATGTTATTTTGTTTTTAGAAAGCAATTTTAGACCTTTTATACGAGTTAGTTGGATTACCTCAACCGGAATGGACAGACGAGATTTCGGTCGCTCTCGGAGCAGTTGATCCATCTGACTTTCAAGTAAGTTTATTGTAGCTTAAATTACTTAGTATTTATATTGTTTTTTATAATATCATTAGATAGCTCTATGTCTTGAATATTGTTGAATTGATATCCAACGAATTAATCGATTCCTCTAACCATTGCAGAATTAAAGTAACATTAAAATAGTTGTAAAATTAATGGCTTATAATCTGAAATACCCAGTGAATTTGATTAATTAAAATAATTTACTAGAATTGAAACCTTTATTATTTAATCAGTCTTGAAGCTCAGGGATATGGATAAAAAAAGAAGCTTTGGTATATTAATGCTATCTTAATCTTGAAGTTTAAACAGACTTTATTGAAAAAAATATATGTTACTTGAATTATGAAGCTGTATTTTTTAAAATTAAAATGTTGCACATTTTTACGTTAATATAATTTATGGAACAGGAGATTGAGATTATTCATCGAGTTGAAAATCAAGCCATAGTAATAAGTAAATGACGGTGATATTTCATTTGTTATAATAAAAGTATGATATTTGAAATAATAAAAAATAACTGTTTATAGTATCAAACGCTATTAAATATTATGAATCTAGGATTCATGGCGACTGAATGAAGGCTTCGTCGCCGCCGAGGGTACCGCAATACTACCTCACCTGGGGGCCACTGGACCAGATATAACAGAAATTCATCTTGCCTTACTACTTCAGTGTTTCCTCGAGGTAGTTATGCTTTATTCTACTCAATATCTACATAAATACGACATTGTCCAAATATACTAGAAGTATCTAATAGTTTGGTCATCATCATCATCAGCCTGTAAGAGACCCACTGCAGGGCCATAAGCCTTTTCCCGTAGGAAGGTATGGGCATAATCACCACGCCAGCCCACGACGTATTGGCGATTTCAAACTGAGAAATCCACAGTTCTATATTTTTCCTACATACAGTAGTACTGCAAGAACATATCTCAGGTTCCGGTTTCCTCCCGATGTTTTCCTTCACCGTCAGCCGATAGTGTTACCAATTTATATAGTTTGGTCACCTAATAGTATTCATTAGATTTGCGAATAATGCTCGAATCGAGTAATGATGTTCGATTCGAATTTCGAATTGAGTATTCTACCTATTCGATCTTTTCCAACTATTCGAATTGTTCCAACTATTCAAACTGTTTCAATTATTCGAATTGTTCCAACTATTCGAACTGTTCCAACTATTCGAATTGTTCCAACTATTCGAACTGTTCCAACTATTCGAATTGTTCCAACTATTCGAACTGTTCAAACTATTCGTAATGTTCTAACTATTCGAATATTTTTTTAAATAAGGAAGAATTATTAAACTAATAGTTAAAGGAAAAGACACAACATTTTCCATTATTTATTTTTTTGCATTACGTTTAAATTAAATAAGTTTATAAACTAGTTCAATTAAAATTCTTTTGACTAATAGATAAATCTATTTAACTAATTTTTTGTAATTATCAATAATTATTTAGTATTTAATAAATATTTAGTTAGTTAAAATCATTAATATAGTTTACATTATTCGAATAGTTGAAATCATTCAAATAATCGGAATAGTTCGAATCATTCAAATAGTTCGACTTATTCGAATATTTCGATTTAATTGAGTAGTTCGAATTATTCCAATAGTTGGAATTATACGAATAGTTCGAATCGCAGTCGAATTATTTGTTAATACGAATATTCGCACATCTCCTAGTATTAATTTTACAATAATATAACAATAAATATTATATTGCTTTCAACAGGCTGGTCTATTAGAAAGTTTAGCGGAGGTGATAGTTACAAGCGATACATTCATATCCGTACGCGCGACGGTACTCGTCGGGCAGCTGGTGCACCTCGCGCACTCTTACTTGCCGCCAGAAGTGTGGGCGGGCTGCGGCGCCGTGGCAGCGCTGCCAGCGCTCACGCGTGCAGCCGCTGCAGGACGACCGCAAGCGCTTGCAGCGGTCGCAGCGCTGCGGTCGCTGCTGAGTACGCTGCACTCGCGCCCTGCACCCGCCACCCTCTTCCTCGATCACGTGCTCCTCTGTTGCGGTT
>MU159073.1:123442-161777 GCA_015888305.1 Antheraea pernyi | reverse complement strand
CACCCCCCACACCCCGCACACCCCGCACATCCCGACGATCCCCACCACAACCGAGACACTATAGAGTTCCTCGAAACCGATGAAACGGAACGCAAACAGCGACACAGCGTCGGGTCACGCGCTGACGTCACCGCCAGAAACGTAAGCGCCCTCGTCAAGAGTAAAAGCGTCAGCTCTCGCACCAGCGCGGCCGTCAGCAAGGTCGCCAAGTCGGCTAAATTCTTCAACATATTCGAGCGGGACAGCGACAGTTTGATACGGTGCACGTTCGTCATGCAGAACAAGGATGGAAATACATGGGATTGGGAAATCATACGGACCATATTGAAGGTACAGGAATTTTATTTTAGAAGTGAAACTTCTTTACGCACGCTAGGCTTGGGGAGTAAGTTGGTGAATGCGTGACGAGAACGTTACAAAAAGTGTGATCGGGCGAGGCGAACGGAAGTTGAGAGGGAGATACAAGTTAGTGAAGATAGAAAGAGAGAGAGTTAAGTTTCGTATTATCAATGAAAACGCATAATAAATCTAAATATTAGTTGGAAATTAATATATATGTATATATTATGCATACATATAGATGGAGCTAAAGAAGTTTTACTTCAGACGTGGTCTAAAACACACTCGTTTTTTTTTTAAAGTTTCATGTCTGTAATTGTCGTCATCATCAGCCTGTATGAGCCCCACTGCAGGGCCATAGGCCTCTTGCCGAATGCTCGACAGCGAACAGACATGGCAAGCGATGGCTGCGAGGAGGTCATCTCGCAGACGGAGGCGGCGTAGAGGGTTCGTGAGGTAGTTCCTCTTAGTGACCCTCTCCGCCGACGGAGGACCGGCGGGAGGAGGCGGCGAATTTCCCAACTCCTCCCGCCACCGTGACCGGACCTGAGGGGCTGGGCTGGGGTCCCATCTCCTCATTGCAAAGGTCCAACTGGCGAGGGGAGGGAGCTGGTGTGTACTCAGTCTGTCTCTCTATTAGGTAGGAGTCCGGCGGTCACCCTCCGCCTGGTGGAGCGTTGGGGTGGCTATCTAAGGTTGAGTAGCAAGTACGATCCCTTGCCGCCCTAACAAATCGGTCTAGCGGTACATCGTGGGGTTTAGGTCCGTGCAAGTCGGACATAACTCACTCTCCATAAGGTATCCATAAGGGATTTCCCCACATTAATAAAAAAAAAGGTTCAGGTTTCCTCACGAGGTTTTCCTTCACCGTCAGCCGATAGTGTTTCCAATTTACATTAGTAAATGTACGAAAATTCTGAAAAATTCGCCAGTACATACCAGAATTCAAACCTGTGGGCATCGGATTGTTATTCCACCGGTCAAACCACTAGACCGCGACTTCTTTTTTGTCTTTATGTATGTAATAATGAAATGTATATTATGACGTTATTTTCAGGAGGACGATGGCACGCCATTCTTTAACTTAAACGATAGTTTTCACAAAGTGTGGGCAGCTCGCATAATCAACTACCTCAAACCTTCTTCAAATAAGTATTCTCACACGGATCTGACTAGCACTTGTAACGGGCATTCTGCTACGCGTGCTGGTTGTCAGCTGATTCGGCATCTGTTGAAACATAACGATGTAAGTATCTATATACTCACAGAAAGATGTATTATGATTAAACACCTTAAAAAAATGGGAAAAGGTCGTTTTTTTCTAACTACTGACATTCGAAAAATGAATCAATTATGGTCGAATTTTGATTATTCTTGGAGTCCAGTACAACGCACATGTTTACAGTGAACAACATATTTTGCTAAATTTAATGCGGACAAAGTCGTAGGCAACAACTAGTCTAAATTAAAATATACTAAATTACTTTTTGTATTGTCCACTATCTGGCGGTGAAAGTCTCGTAAAAATCGGTCGAACCGTTTTGGAGATAGCACTGCGGGCAAATCCACGGTTAATAGCTAGTCAAAATTAAAATAGACTTAATTACTTGTTAAGTTGTCCGCTATCTGCCGGTGAAAGTCCCGTGAAAATCGGTCCAACCGTTTTGGAGTTAGCATTGTGGGCAAAGCCGCGCTTAACAGCTAGTCTAATTTAAAGTAGCCTAAGTAACCCGCTGTAATTTTTGCTATCTGCCTGTGAAATTCCCGTCGAAATCAGTCCAGCCGTTTCGGAGATTACCCGGAACAAACCGAGAGACAGACCGACAAAAATTTTAAAAATTGGATTTTTCTTATCAGTTGCGTGTATACTTTCACACCCAATCAGTAAAAAAATGTTATTTTGATATCACATACAGACACTTCATTTTCATTATATGTATAGATATATGATTATAATATTACATATGATAGTGTACGTGGAAGTGGACTGCCAGGCGGAAGTACAAAGTAACGTCAAATATAATATTTATCGATGGATTTCCGCAAAATAACGCTTTCTTCAATCAAACAAGGACACCAGCTATTTATAATATTTGTACCTCTTTGTTTCGCAGACTGATTCTCAAAAGCTATTAGAAGATTTCTTCAGTGATGTTAGCCATCAGATTGAAGCAATAGAGACTGGAGTGAAGGCACACGAATGTTTATTTAGCCCTCAACATATGTGTAACACAATGTGCCAGATGTACTTTTTATTCATCGGTCAACTGTGTCATACTCGTGTTGGTCTGAAGATGCTTAAACGAACAGGTTTATATGATAAGTAAGCATTTTTAAGCAGTAATATGAGATTTAACACAGTTTTAAGTCCACTTTATTAGTACTATTTACCACTTAATTTTCAACCGTATTGTGATAATGAGATGAGGTGTAAGATTTTGGGGTGTAAGTGGTGTCGAATAACATCTTAAGACTTGGGACACCCAAGTCAACCTCACCTGCACGTGGTGCAGCACCCTGCTGATAAACGAACGAGGCAATGACGAAAGCAGGGTGGTGGAGTTTTACAGCCTGACTGGGTCGCAACCACCATGTATATGGCGAAAAAGCCCGTCATAGTGATTCGCTTTTGCGGGTCGCGTTTCGGGATCAGCCTGTGCATATCCAGCTTTTCGCAGGCCGGCATGACAGCGGAGACCGGCGATGGACAGAGTGTCACTCGGTGGTCGCCATTGTTTTTGGATTGTACTGTGCTTACTATCAGGCACAGTGCAGTCATTTTGCCGTGCTACAATAAAATAAAAAAAAAAGATGAGAAAAAACCAAGTGGACGTGTGTTTTAACATAAGCAAAAAATGAAGCATGTATACATTCCATTTATTAGTTTTGTGTGGTTGACTAACATTAACAATGTTTTAAGTAATATAGGCATAAGAAAATTAGAATAAAAAATAAAACCAACTATAAAAATATATACTCTGAAAAAATTAACTAGAATGTCTTTGACCTTGGCTAGATAGACCTATTCTTAATCTGTCATAAACCTGCCAATATCTCTATCTCTGTGTATTTCCTATTCGATTTTGAGGAAATCCCTGATGTATCTTCGAAATCTAAGGTCTAATGCTAATGAAATTAAAATAAGATCCCCTTGACTTAAAAATAATTTTCCAAATTGATTTACAAATGTCGAAATAATGACTTAAAAAAAATTACAACTGAATTGAGAATCTTCTTTTTGAAGTCATTAAATAGTCAATAGTTATATAAAATGATTTTTAAGTTATATATAAAATAGGAAATTGTAAGGTTTTGGTAATTTTATTTTTTTTCTCAATCTGACTACGCTATTGACCTATCAAGGTCTTAACAGCTTCACCTGACTACAGGTTTGGTAATAGTTTAGGGAACATAATTGCTTTCAGTTTGTTGGAGTTATCTACAAAGACACACCACAGTTGTTATGTAAAACTCATTATATCAAGTTTGGATTACACGATAGGCTCATATCCACGAGACATTCTAGTAAAAACGTTGACATGCAATATACAAGCGTCAAGATTATACGCAACACAGTTTTTAAACGTTTTATTGAGAGCCTCAAGGAAATCCCATGAGTTATTGCGAAGGAAAACAAAATCGAAAAAAAGTTTTATGCATGAATACACTCACTCTTCACCTGGAGATTGTGGTGATGGTGACAGTTTTGTGGATATGGAGACGTGGATATTGCAATTACTAGTGGGTCAAGTAAAGGACGATTCAAAAGCTGTTGTCAAAGTGGCTCTTGCGATTTTGGAAGAAGCTTTCTGTGTTCCAGTAAGTATATACTAGAATTAAGCCTTAAATGCTTTGTTATGCCTATGTGCTATTTTGTGTTCTGAATTATAAAATGTCGTTTTTCATTGCACTGTAGGTTATTTATTAATGTTAGTTATTTCATATGTTACGTAAAAAGTTATCGAAAAAAAAGCAATTGAGTATTTGAAAAAAGTTGATACAAGCTTTTAGCAATAAGTTGCGTTAACATTAAAATTATAGTGGACCAAAAGAAGTGTTGATGTAAATACATCATCCATTACTTGTGAATACATATAATTAGATAAAATAATCTAACATAACACTGTAACTTTTGATTCTGATACCACTGTAACTTTTGATTCTGATACCACTGTAACTTTTGGTTCTGATAGCACTGTAACTTTTGATTCTGATACCACTGTAACTTTTGGTTCTGATACCACTGTAACTTTTGGTTCTGATAGCACTGTAACTTTTGATTCTGATACCACTGTAACTTTTGGTTCTGATACCACTGTAACTTTTGGTTCTGATAGCACTGTAACTTTTGATTCTGATACCACTGTAACTTTTGATTCTGATACCAATGTAACTTTTGATTCTGATCATATAACCACGCATATAAGCTATCCAAGAGCTATCCCAACTCCTCTCATCTAAACGCTATGAACTTTCACTATTGAATTGATCCTTATCCAACGATCTGCCTTCTTTCAATTTTTAATTCTAACATTCACATGGTACTCTAGGAGATATTTTATTTAGAACTAGCTTTGGCCCGTGGCTTGAATCGTGTTTATTTAGTTTTGACATGTATAAAAAATTTCATGAGTATTGGTTGAGCAGTTAAAGTGTCAGAGTCTAATAAAAAAATAAACAAACTTACATTCACATTTATAATATGAGTTAGGATTAGGATATAAGATTTAAGATTTTATTTATACTAAAAACTACTATTATGATGCACGCGCGTATACCAAAAATTGGTAATCTCAACACCTTGCTACAGAAACGGATCTTTAACGTGCCTATTCCAGCTACAAAGTCATCCTTTGCTCAAAGAATGCCTAGATTTCTAAGTCCACACGTGTACAATAAAGTTGCCAAAATCGTGGACGACTACAACTTCATACGTTGCTCACGCTATCATGTGAAAACTGCCACTAAACGATGGCTTCATAGTATTTCATATGACCAGACAGAAAATTTACTCAAAGTACTCTATTAGCTTTCTAAAAACTATACACAACTATCGTACGAGCACAAACATGTACACTAACTCACTTTTACATTCACACTCACCACAACTGCACACACCCTCTCTCACGCTTTTATTAACATACACACACATTTTTTTAAAGTTATTATATGTTTTCTGTTTCTTCTTGTCTTAACTTTAATTTTTATAAAATGTAATTTCCACTAAATATTATAAACACAATACGCGCCACCATCAATTAAAGGCAATTTGTAAACAGGCTTCCATGAGACAGGCATTGCCTAGTTTGGGGCCATAGTTATGGCTATATTATGTAAAGGTTTTTATAGAAATAAAGATGTTTTGATTTGATTTGATTTTGATTAAAATAGAAATGATATAGTATAATCAATATACATTTTACATACAGGCGCTTGTGGAAAAATTGATACCAATGAGAGAAACTCTATGTCAGAACTGTCGTTTGGACAAGCATTCGGAACCAGCTTCCCTCGACTTGACCGCTGTTGGCGATAAAGGATACCTTCTGTGGTTAACACTGGAAGTTGCCGCCACACAACTAGCAGATACGATGTCTATGACCTTTATCAAGAAGCATTTAGATTTCTGGACGAAATCATATAATTATAGGTGAGTAAAAGGTATAATAATATGTGGAAAATTGGTTTAATATCTTTTAACTTACATTCCATTGAATCTAGCGAAGAATTGTTTGAGTTTTCGTGTGAAACATGAAATAATACAATTGGTGGTAAAGTCGTTATATATGATACACGTCAAATTTGTTTTACTGCCATCTCTTGCTGATTCTTCGTTACATTGTTCACTTTAAATGTTTGTTATTGTGTTCTCAACAAATTTATATTTGACTACAAATATCGCCTGTTTTTTGAAAATTTAAAATGTATGGTAATCCTAATGTCGTGGTCTAAGAATTTTCGGAGTATAAAACAGACTGTATAACGTAACTTCATCTGTGGGCACGAGTTTGGAAATGACAATTCATTAGGGTGGTGCTTATTTAGGGAATGTTCGAATTTTTCTTCAGGATAGTTCTGAATAGGTTCCAAGTATTTAAAAACATGTGATAAATAACAGCTTTCAATTTTAAAATTAACCCGGCCCCCACTATAGCCAATGTTTTAAATGGAAATAACATGGGAAAAGTTCTGTTGTAACTTTAGATTTTTTCCACACATGAATGAAGAATTTTGTAGAATAAAAATTATACAAAAACGGTCTCTTGTCATTTTTTGCTTACTTGGTTGGTTCATAAGTTATTTGGTGTTAAAATCAAAATTCTGAGCAATTTCATGGTTTATCCATTTTGTGATGGTTTAATGGTTCAAAAATGTAAAACGGATTATTTGTGTTCAGTATTCATTGTCTCATTGTTAGCTACGCTGAAGCTATTACTAGTTTTAGCATGAATGGATCGGCTCTCCTGGGGTAGTATTACCCGACCCACAGAAACACCGACGTGAAGTAACAGTTCTTGTATTGTTGCTTTTCGTTTGTTCAGAGTGCCAGACACCCACCTCCCCCTAAACACAGGCTGGCAACGTAGTTGTAGCTCCCCTGGTGTTGCTATTTTTTTTTAAATAATAGCACGGCAAAATGATTGCACTGTGCCTGATGGTAAGCACAGTACAATACAAAAACAATGGCGACCACCGAGTGACACTCTATCCATCGCCGGTCGCCGCTGCCATGCCGTCCTGCGAAAAGCTCGATATGCACAAGCTGATCCCGAAACGCGACCCGCAAAAGCGAATCACTATGAAGGGCTTTTTCGCCATATACATGGTGGTTGCGACCCGCCATTGCCTCGTTCGTTATTCAGCAGGGTGCACCACGCGCAGGTGAGGTTGGCTTGGGTGTCTCAAGTCTTAGATGTTATTTGACACCCCCTTACACATGGACGGACGGCGTGATCGTTTAACATTGATTATATAAAGAAATATATGTATTAGGTACGCTCGGCTCGTGGAAGCGGGAACTCACGAGGCGCTCGCGTTGAGCGAGACCGGTGGTACGAGGTCCGCGGCGCGAGCGCGGCGCGCGGCGCGGCCCCCCTACCACCTACACGCCGCGCTCGCGCAGCACCACCGCGCGAGAGCCCTGTTGAACCCCGTGCTGCCTCTACATTACAAGGTCACTTTAATTCTACACATCTTAGAGAGTAGTCCGGTGAAGCTGTTAAGGCCTTTCTAGGTCAATAGCGTAGTCAGTTTGACAAAAAAAAACCACATCTTAGAGGTTATCCATAAAATACCTCACGCAAAATATTACTCATACTCATACGATACGCGGGGTACAGCCTTTCTAAGCCAAGTTGGTGAAATCTGTCGACAAGTACCCATTGGTGTGTTCCAGCAGCTGCACTTGAGAACTAGTCACTTCTCTAGATTTTAACGTGTTTATCATCTTATAACACGTCGTTGTTTAATATCAAATGATTTTAAGGTCTATGACTAAAGTCTATAAAGTATAAGCAAAAAACCTCCCCACCCCTTTTATCGAGCTGTTACATTGTTCGCGACCCCCATATTTATATTGCCCATATGTATATTTATATATACATGTATATTATTAATTATTTATAAATGTAATATAAATAACTTTTAGGGTAACAAAAAATCAAATTTAAAAAAAGTGTGTGTATACTTATTATGTACACGCTTTACAAGTTATACTTCTTTGGCGTAACAAGATAAAAATCTTTTCAAAGATCGTATCTTTCGTCTTATTCTACGTTTGTAGAAAAAAGGATACTAACAATAGAAATAGTTGACTATTGCTAACTTCAGTTTGTCGGTTTTTCGTGACAGTGTGCGCGCGCATCGTAAAAATTTACTCTCATCATTTTTCCCTAACGCGCCAAAAGTAGTGTAACTTTAAAAATTGCATTTCATTCAAATGCGAACATCTCGTTTCCTTGGAGCCCTACTATGTCTCTTGTCACATCTTGTGACAGTGCATGACACCCGCCTCGCCACCCATATGCTTCTATTCCTAGGATCTTCATATTTTAAATGTACATAATATAAAAGATCTTGAAATATAACGTAACGCTTAGAATTGGATTTAGCTTATTTTGAAATGCATATATAACTTCTTGATACATTTTACTCAGGTTCTTCAGCACAAGAAGTGTACGACGGAGCAGGAGATAGCGGACGTGAAGGCTTCGCTGTGGGCTGTGGGGAACACCGCTGTCACCGGGGCAGGATTGCAACTCTTAATGAGTCTGAGTAGCGGATACTTGGAGGACTCCGTCTTAGTGCATATAGTCCGTCTAGTGAAATACAACCCCGTCTACTCTGTTCGTGCGACCGCCTTCTATGTACTCAGTTTAATAGGCAGTACTTACGATGGAGCTAACTTACTCGCTGATTTAGGTAAGTTGCATTAACCTTTCAATAATTTATTTCATAATTATCCTAGTACTTATGTCAATTTTTAAAACGGCTAGCCGATACCCGCGACTTCTTCAGTGTTATTTATTATTGTAATAATATATGTATATAGAGGAAAAAATATAAGCATCACCTCGCTTGCCCCATTTCTCCACGGCAAGAAAACAGCTGAACACATACGATCTTATTACAAAAACAATAATGAAAACGCGTTTAACACGTGTATTATTACTAAACAATGTTTAAAGTGATAAACTTTGAATACATTTTTAAATATATTTTGTTAAAAAAGCACGTACAAGTGGTCTCTAGCTAAACAGTTATGAATAATATTTTTGTTCCGATCTTCATTAAGAAAATGTACTTTAAGTAAAATTGTTATTATTATTGTGATATTTTAGTTTAAAGAAAATGATGTAATTCATCAAATAAGCCATATATAAGTTTAATATATTACTTCAAAGTGCGTAAACAACAACAATATCAATAATGGCATATAGGAGTAGTTATGATTAATCCCTAAAATGGTTAAATCTCTTTAAATCTTTACTACAAAACATCTTTTGCCGGCAAATAGAAATACAATTGTTCACAACAATAAAATAGGAACTGTCAACTTCGTTAAGTGTTGGACTATGTTCAAATATAAACAGTTATCTGTCTCTAAACAAGGGTAAGGCGTTCTTTTGTGATCAAAATTTTTGTAAACAAGTGTTTAACTTGTTTTGATGGTGGTAGAGCCAGGCTGAAACTATTACTGGTTTCAACATGAATGGGTCGGCTCGCCCGGGGTAGTACCTCCCTCTCGCAGAAAACCGACGTGAAGTAACAGTGCTTGCATTGTTGCGTTTCGTTCGGTCAGTGAGAGCGCCGGCGGCCCATCTCCCCTACCCTCTCCTCTCTCCTCTCCCTCTCCTAACCCTTCCCCCAAAGGGTGGCAATGCACTTGCGACTCCTCGGGTATTGTTAGTGTCCATGGACGGTGGTGATCACTTAACAGCAGATGACCCATCTGTTCGTTTGCCACATATGACGTAAAAAAAAAACTCGTATTTAACATTTTTGTAATAAGACCTAACGTATTTACAACAATTGTAGTTTTTTTTAAACTTAAGTTTACTACGTTGACAAAGTCACGGTTATCAACTAGTATGGTTCTTTTCTCAATATTTTAGGTTGGTTATGTGTAAGACACACAAGACACGATCAATTCCCGCTAACGCCGGACGAAACATTATCTTTGCACGATCAGAACGTCAATTACTTTGTGACGTCACCGGATTCTCGATTCAATACGTACGACGCGGAAATGAGCGAACACTCGGACCATACTGATCAGAGCGTCGCCGAAAGTTCGCATTCAGAACACAAATATTACACTAAAGTCGGATCTATATTAGAACAATCGGATCAAGATGTCGATTACAAATCCAGTTCTAACGATAGTAGAAGGGATCACGATAAGAGAAAGTCACATACACTTCCCACTCAAGGGCTGTCCAGTTCACACGACCGTCCAATGTTGTCCGAGTCGAGGACTGTGGATATATTAAGAGATTATTCAAGTTATGACCGTACGGGGAGCTATCGTACGCCTGTAGGTGATAACAGGCTGTTGATAGGTAGGATGAACTCATTAGATCACACTCACGAAGGTCGAATAAGGAATACTAGTGAATCCAGTACGAGTGGTGTCAGCAGCTGTGATTCCTTCGTTGGAAAGTACACAATGCCGTAAGTTCATTTTTACTTTTAATATTCCATCCATTTTTTACTCGTATCCATTCACCAATATTAGTAATTCAAAAGTTTAAGATTAATTAACATATACATATACAATATTACTATATATAATTATATAATATATGCAAAAATACTGCCAATAAATAAATCAGATAAAACATTTCTCATGAAACAACAATTTTAAAGATAATATAATTTTAATAAAATCATATATCATGCTCAGTTAAGATCTTTTCAAAACAGTATATTTATCCATAAGCCTCAAGGGTTCTAACTATTATTTTGGCCAATAATTATATTTTAGTGAAGTCTTATTTAGGCTTTAAGTTTTCATTAATCTGTATACTTTAATTACACTAAATATTAAAAAAAAATAGGCACTAAGATTTGGTAAGAGGATTTGTGTCTTGTTAACATTTTCATGTTTTGTTATAATTACCTTGAATAGGATGTTGGAGTCGAAATAAAAATAAAACCACTTAGGTTTGCTTAAATGTTATTTCTTAACATATAAATTTCAATCTTCAAGTCAAAGAAATAGTTTTTTTTGCTCAAAGCTACGAATTTCTTTAAATAGTTATTGGAAGAGGTAATAAGAGTTTTATGAAATCTGTTAGAATAGCCGGATTTGTGGAAGTGTGGAAGAGACCAAATTCCAATTATATAGATAATTTCAAATCTCAATGATATTATTACTAAAAAGTTGTAGATACATCATAAGTGCTTCGACAGTGCCTTGTTATAACTGCTGCCGCCCCAGACAAATCCAATTCCATCCGCCCGTGTCTAAGCAACATATAACTATTTCTTTTTCACTACCGTTATTGAGGATATGCCATCTTACAACCACATTTTAGCTAAGATACCGTGGCGTTACAATGTTACTTTACGTATGTGTGCGTTTGTGCCGTTTGTTTTGTCAAAATATCATGTCGGTAACATATCTAGCTTTTTAGTTATAAAATCATTGTTCAATCTTCCTTAATTCAACTAATAATCTAAGATAATTATGATTATAATTATTCTTGAAGCAAGTCGATTTTTATAGTAAACTGTAATTCTTCTTTAACTCTAGAATACATAGCTTAGGTTGTTTCCACAAAATAATTGTATTTTTATTATTGCAGAGACAGAATATTGACTCTAAGTCCAATACCAAGTTCATCTAGTTTGTATGGTATGAAAGGCAGTAATATCCCGCCGAGACCGAGAATACCAGAGCTGCAACGACGTACCTCCACATCTAGTGAGTTTTTTTTAGTGTATTTTGTTATAGTATTTAAAAATTGGTTGCAATGAAAATATTCTACCAACAATAATTACCGTGATAATCTCAAACGTCTACAATAACATGGTCTATAGTGTTGCCATTTCTAGACACTTAAAGGTCGACAATTTTTTAGTTTTATATTATGGCTAAACCTTCTGATAGTTGACTTCGTATTGTTTGATTATACCATGAGTGAAGACGCACAAATAATAACCAAAGATTGTAGATCAGTTTAATTTTTTTTATTGATATTCTAACGGTTTAAACTACTCAACTTCTTGACTTCACCTGATCACATAGACCAAAATAAATAAAACTACCATCTTCTTAAATATGAATTTTGTCGTAGAAAAATTTACCACAAACAAAATCTTGTATTAAAGCTTACCTCCAAAAAAGTTCCCCTTTTTACCTACGTCTCGTGTTCTTATAAAAACCTCTCAGATTTATTGACAAAGGCTGGCAACCCTGTTTATAGGTCTCTTTCATTTGAATGTTGAACTATGTTATAGCATTACTATTTTTCTTATAAGAAAATCATGTATCATGATTGAATAATATTGGAAGTTTGAACTAAAAAATATTTTGAACTGTACCTGATCCTATGTATTATTTGGAATCAGTATGGTGTGATGCCACTAAAGCTGTTGGGAATAAGCTGGTGTGTTTAATACTCTTTTGTTTTTTACCTTAATTAAATATTATGTTACCAGGTTATACAGGAAATGAGGCAGCTAATTCTCCACCAACGCATATGGATATGACCGGATATGCAACAATTAAATCACTAAATAGACGGTACTTGTTATTCGATTACTATACCACTTGTTAGGTTAGTCGCTTACAGTATCCTAAGAGATGATAGTTCATGGTCACATTTAACATATAAAATAATAATATTAAAATAAATACTAATAAACTATAAAGAGATACTAGTTAAAGTTTGTTCTAAGACTTTCGAAACTATAAACACAAACGTAACAAACCTAGGTGCAATGACCGGTGCTGAAAGCTGCAAGGTGTGACCCGGAGTTAATAACCTTTGATAATAAAATCGACAATACCCTAATTTGATAATAAAACAAACTACCCTTTTGTTTTGTTCATGCCGTTCCCATGTTCACTTTCACTTCCCGATGGTCATTGACACTGTGCTTTAACATATACGCGTAGAGGATTGCGTTTAATTTTTCTATTTAATTAAGTCAAATATTAAGCACCTATTTTTTATTGATTTAAAACGAGAATCGAGTGCAGAGTATTCTCCATAAATATTGCTATTGTCCTGTATAAATTATTTTCATAGTCGAATTTTGATGTCAGCGGAAATTTGCTATTTAAAAATATTCGGTGTTACTACAAAAAAGTTAAATACGTATTGAACACTGGCTTTAAAAAGGTCTCATATTAAATGCACCGCGGTCTCTGAATATTCGCCATCTTGCTCGTTTGTCTCGCTTTGATTACGTTAGGTTAGACTTGTGAAAAAGGATAACGCGAAATTGCCTCGGGCGAGCGCGGTGCATTTATTAGGAAACTTTTTTAAACCAAGTATTTAACTATTTTGTAATAACACGGATTATGTTTATTTTTAAATCTATGTTGTTTGCAACATTTGACAATTTTATAAGGTGAAATAAAACTAAACAATTCTCTTTATGCTTTTATTCTTATTATATATGTTTATGTTTGTAGGCCTCATTTATCAGAAAGTGCTGTTAGCGGGTCTAGTGAAATAGACGATTTGAGCTGGTTGCTGTCAGATCCAATAAGGCGTTCGAAACCGTTTTCCTCGTTGCGTGACAAGACCAAGTCGGCAAGAGAGAGAATGGCTAAACTTAGGTAAGAATAATCATTATTTTTGTTACTTATTATTGGTATAACAAATATAAGAAATAAATTTCTGTAGGCAAAATATTTATGAATTTAATCAGAGCGAACTAAGTTCCCGCTTATAACATCAGCTACCTGGCAGTAAAAAAATGGTGTCAAAATTGGTTCAACCGTTTCGGAGATAATTCGAAACAAACAAACAGACAGACAAATGTTTTAAAGATTGTGTTTTTGTTATAAGTAAGTATATACTGTGATATACATTTCGCAAAAATCTATTATTTTGACATTATACGTAGGTTTAATTCTAATACATGAGTCGAAATTTTAAATAATCCTGAAAAATAACCCGAAAATGCAGTCCTCGGGAATAGTCTAAAGTTGGCTAGTTTTCTGTTACATACTCGTAAAAATGGCAATGTAGCACCATAATCTTGAAGAACTTCGTTTTTAACCGGAACAGTGGTGCCGCTCAAGCAGACACTATAAATACCCTACCAAAGCTAAAGCCTACAGAAAAGTTGTAAGGCTAAAAGATCCCATCAGACTTCGTATCTATATAATAATAATCATAAATACAGTGGTATACAATAAAATAATCCCAAGGAGGGTTGATGTCAGGCAGGCGGCCGATCGTAGAAATTAAGCCAAATCATATACCACAACATGATAAAAATGTTGTATTGGCCCTACTTATGTGGGTAAGGGTAAGAAGAAGAAGAGTCGGAATTTTCGATGAAGGAAAACGTCCTGATAAAACCATAGGCATGGTTGCAGAGCTTTTTGTATGTCCACCTGGCTAGCTACCACCCTTAAGTTCAAAATCTGTCGTCGAGCTGATGTTGGTGTGTTGCTGCAACTGCACTTGAAAGCTAGTTCCTTTGGGTTATATATACCATCTTAGACCGTAGTCCGGTGAAGCTGTGAAGACCCTGCGGGGACAATAGCGTAGTCAGTCCGAGAAAAGGAAAAAAAAAAAAAAAGCCATCTTAGACCCTGTCGTCATTAAATATCAGATGAAATTGTGTTCAAACGCCAATACCTATAAAATATATTCCAAAAAATAATAATCTATATACAAATCAGTTCAAATCAAATCAAAATATCCTTTATCCGATTTAGGCCCTGGGAAGACGCTTATGAACGTCAAAGCTACCACCGATTCGGAAAACAACCCAGTTAACGAGAAGAACCGGCAAGAAACTCGATCTGGTTTATCTCTTGATGTTATATATTTTTACAAAACATTTTTTTTTCTATGTCATAAGTGGCAAACGAACAGGTGGGTCACCCGCTGTTAAGTGATCACCACCGTCCATGGACACTAACAACACCAGATGAATCGCAAGTGCGTTGCGACCCTTTGGGGGGAAAGGATTAGGGGAGGGAGAAGAGGAGAATGGAGGGGAGGTGGCCCTCCGGCTCTCTCACTGACCGAACGAAACGCAACAATGGCAAGTACTGTTACTTCACGTCGGTTTTCTATGAGAGGGTGGTAGTACCCCGGGCGAGCCGACCCATTCATGCTGAAACCAGTAGTAGTTTCAGCGTGGCTCTACATTCGTTTTAATTGAATGCACAGAGAGCGGCGTCATTTCCAGACGTCACAATCGTTCACATATTGATCCACCCTATACTAGCCTTTTCAGTTTAGTACCTTTTATGAACCGATTTTCTTTGTTTTTTTTTTTTGTTTATAAGCCATTGACGAGCTTTAGTTAAGCAATCGCTAAAATCTATATAGAATTTGAAAATAAAATGCCCAGTTTATTGGAGTACGACTGGAAGCCGTTGCCGCAGTGCGAGAAGGGGCGTTCGTCTCCGAGTACGCAGCGTACACCCGCACCGAGCGCGACGCCGCGACCGCGCGCGCGCCCCGCCACCGGCCCCGGGTACATCGGCATCTGCCTGCCCAGGAACCTCACCGATATATTCCCCAAGTATCACCTTAATACTGTTTATTACCTTGAGTACGCTGTTCACAAAATCTTACATCACTGCGACAACATTACACATATCACCTCCACACACGTGCACGCATACACGCATACACAGGCAAGTGGAAGGGTTTTATTTTTTTCCCTTATCAAACTGAAATAGTTTAGAATATTATCCGATACGAAATATATATAAGAGTTATTGAGGTATGTATGCTTGGTACACATGTATGTTTCAACAACTCATATATGTATGAATAGTTAGCTTAGATCACATAGGTCGCGAATTGCATGTATCAGGCAACAGCCAAAGCCGAGGTGTGCCGCGCACCCTTGAGCTAGTTGTCAAAATAAAATCGGCTGAGTGCCTTAAGCGCTCGCCTTAGTAGTCCGGTGATGCTGTTAAGACCTTGCTTGGTCAATAGCGTAGTAAGTTCTGAAAAAAAAAACTGTTTATTATTTTCTGCCCACAGCTGTATACGTGCTAATATATGTTTGACGAATGTATATGTTAATCCCTCGGGAACGGTATCATTTTTCGAATACAATGACTAGGGGAAATCCTCAAGGACACACCACCCTCCCAGGAAACAGAATGGGTACCGTGAGACTTGTACTCACTGAAACCCCACGGTGTACCGGTCGCTGTTTTTGTTCAGTATCATGGAACCGTGCATTGTTATCATCATGCCGTCTTAGCGGTCAGTCCGGCGGATGGTGGCCGCGTCCTAATAGAGAGGCAGACTTGGTATAAACCACGTCACCTGAACCTTGTGAAATGAGGAGAAAGTCTAATTCGGTGGCTTATCCCCTAAATTTCGGCTACGGTGGGATGGGAACAGCCGGCAGATCGTTCCCTCCTCCCACCGGCTCTCCTTTGTCGGAGACGGCCGCTAAGAGTGTCCTCCTCGAGAGCTCTCTCCGCCGCCTCCTTCTACGAGGTGTCCTCGCAGAAGGAGGCCATCGCAGTCTATGCCTGTTCGCGTTTTATGGTTTCAACCATGCTCGACAGCGAAAATCTCCCCCCCCCACTAGCCGCTACCGTCGCAGCCTAAATGCTACTCTTCTCCTCCCTCGCTTCATCAGGGCCGTATTCGTGACATGCGGCATTGGACTTAATGCAGGCTATCTGGCACAGATGTAAATTACCCCTACAATATGTATGCAAGATTTCATGATGGTCGGCTGAATAGTTTAGGTGTGAATATTAATTTAACATTCGTAATATTAGGACATACTGTAAGGCCATAGGCCTCTTCGTGAAAGAAGATATGGACATAATTACTATCCAAGTCCACGACGTATTATTTATTTGTTGTAACTCGACATATATTACAAAAATATTTCTCAGGTTGAGACATACGATGTTTTCCTTCACCGTCAATCGATAGTGTTACCAATTGAAATTAGTAAATGAACGTGAATTCCAAAAAAATCGTCGGTTCATGCCAAGAATCTAACCTGCAGACATCGCTTTCATATTCCACAGTCAAACCACTTGACTACCACTACTTAATATTACAATATTATTAGGATAAATGTTCATAGAACCACATTTTTTAAATTTCTACTGGACTGTGAATGCTTCGTATGACCGCAGATAATGGTAACTCCGTTAATGATCATCGTTCTGAGGAACGAAAACGTAGCAAAAGTATAACCCAATATGTAATTTTTCCTCACCCACTTCTCTTAATTAAATACATACATATTCAAAATATCACGTATAATACTATATTATATAATATTGTAGTTATATCTTACTCTGGTTTGATAAAATAATTCTAATCAAATCAAATCAAAAATACTTTATTCAGTTTAGGCCCTAATAAGGCACTTATGAACGTCAAAGACTACTACCGGTTCGGTAAACAACCCAGTCATCGAGAAGAACCGGCAAGAAACTCGATCGGGTACTTTTTTTTAAACATATATTTCTAATATATTATACAACAATGCTTTTAGTGGATGCACAGAGAGGAGTCAATTCCAGACATCACTATCATTCACATACTGATCCACTCTATAATATCCTTTTGAAACTAAAACCCGTTTGACATGGCGCTTAAATTTACAGTCCGGCAAATCGGTAACATGCTTTGGGACTTTATTGTAGAACCTAACACTATTACCTAAAAAACTATTACTGGTTTTGCTAAGTCTGAAACATGGGACCACCAGTTTATTACAGTTTCTAGTATTTAGATTATGCCGGTCTTTAACTAAATTCAGTTTCTCAAAGTTTTTCCGGACATACATTAAATTATCAAGAATGTATTGGGAGGGCAGAGTTAAGATACCGAATTCCTGGAATTTCGTTTTTAATGATTCGCGAGGTCCCATATTATATATTGCCCGAACTGCCCGTTTTTGTAATAAAAATATCGTGTCTACCTCAGCAGCCGTACCCCATAGCAGAATGCCATAAGACATTAAGCTATGGAAGTAAGCGAAGTAAACTAACCTAGCAGTGGCAATATCTGTAAGCTGGCGAATCTTACGTATTGCGAATGCAGCGGAACTTAATCTGCTCGCCAGTTTTTTAATGTGAGGGCCCCATTGTAATTTAGAATCTAATGTAATTCCCAAGAATACAGTATTGTCAACTAACCCTACTAAATTCCCTTCGATCTTGATTCTACTATCAACCTGTCTAACATTGGGTAATGTAAATCTTATACATTTCGTTTTATCTGCATTTAGCAATAGGTTATTTAACGCAAACCAATGACAAATTTCACTTAAAGTATTATTCAGATGCCCGACCTCTGAATCTATCCTTTTCACTTTAAATATTAGAGAAGTATCGTCTGCAAAAAGCACCATGTCAGCAGAGTTATTAACCACTAGCGGTAGATCGTTTATGTATATTAAGAACAAAAACGGCCCTAAAATAGAGCCCTGCGGGACACCAATTCTAGCAAGCGATCCCGCAGAGGTTACCCCATGTATGTTAACTTTCTGACAGCGATCTTTTAAATAAGAGACTAGAAGGTCGAGAGAAGATCCACAAATACCGTAGTGTTTTAATTTAAGTATAAGCGTACTATGATCAACGCAATCGAAGGCCTTAGACAAATCGCAGAACACACCAATTGCATCTTGCGAATCCTCCCAGGCTCCTAATATATGATTTATGAGCGTTGCACCAGCGTCAGTAGTAGATTTCGATTTTGTGAAACCAAACTGTCGACCATCCAGAAACTTTTGCACAGTAAAATATTCTACCAATTGTTTAAGCATAATCTTTTCAAAAATTTTACTTATCGACGGAAGTACAGAAATAGGTCTATAATTTCCAAGACTACTTCTGCAGCCTGATTTAAACAAAGGAACCACTTTGCTTACTTTCATTAGATTAGGGAAAGTTCCTTTTGATATACACTGATTAAATATATTAGCCCGTTGATGAGTAGTAGTAAAAAGTAGTTGCCAGAACATAGGTATTTGTCACAGCATCTTGGCTGAACCCTGTTCGGATGAAGCTAAGATGCTGTATGACCTGGTTATGATACCTCATCAGCGACTCTCATGATAGAGCTAAAAAGATTGGGGAACAATGGGGCTGATATGTTCAGTGGAATAAAAGCCCCTATAAACAAATTCCTTATTATTTCACCTGCACTAATAAATGAGAATTTAAATTCTGAATTTGTAGGTGCACTCATATTCTTTAAAAGAGCTGCGGCACCCTGGGCTGATGATGTTATACTTTTTGTTATTTGTGAAGGTATATTAGTGAAATAGTCTTGGAAAACAGTTGCTACCTCTGAACTGTTCGAAATACGTACTCCGTCGACACTTAGATTAAATGCGTTATCATTTATTTTATTTTTTCCTAATTCTTTATTTATTATATGCCAGACAGTCTTGGTCTTATTTCTAGACTCGAGAATTTTATTTCCTAAAAATTTTGCTTTGGCAGCTACACAAACACGTTTAAAAACTTTAGAATAATTCCTAACGTAGGCATGAAATGATTCACTATTTGTTAGTGATTTCTTATAATATAGATCATACAAACGATCTCTACTTATTTTAATACCTGTAGTTGCCCATTCACTAAATTTTTTTACTTTCTTTACACTAATAACTTTTCTTGGGCAATGTTTACTAAATTCAGTGCTTATGATATTAAATAAGCTGTCATAATCACTTTCTGGATCTTTATTAATAAAAGTCTTGAAAGATAACTTTTGTGCAATATTATGATTTAAAAGACCTAATCTATTTTTGGATATAAGCCTAGTTGTTTTCTTACAGTTACTGCTAGGTTTATCACAATTTATTTTAACAAGGAGCCCTTTGTGGTCAGACCGTATCCCAGTAACAATACTACCGCCAATGGTCTTGAAGTCAGTAAAAACATTATCAATACAAGATGCAGTTTGAGATGTACATCGGGTTGGCTCATTAAAAACAGGATGCAGGTTGAACGACCTAAATAATGATGTGAACATAGTGACCTCTGGCGACGTACTTAAAATGTCTATATTGAAGTCACCACAGATTAAAACTTGCTTATTACTATTAAATATTTTTATAAGAATTTCCTCCATTTTTTGTAAGAATTGGTGAATATTTGAAGATGGAGGTCTATAAACACAAAGAATAATTAATTTATCCATCTCTGCACAAGCCACTTCACAAATACGATCTATGGAGAGACTGCATATATCTTTCCTCTCTTTATATTTTAAATTATTTTTGAATAATATAATACAACCACCACCGATAGTGATTGTTCTATTAAATACACTGGCAACCGAGAAATGGGGTACATTAAATATCATTTTATTAGGTTTAAGCCATGTTTCCGTAAAACATAAGATATCCAGTCTCTCTCTATTTAATAATAATTCTATATCTAATATTTTGCCGGAGAAGCGATTAATATTTTGGTGATACAAAGTGATATTACACTGCTCCTTTGTCTTATCTACTAGTTTAAAAATTTAATCACAGTATCATTAGGTGAACTAGATGATACCGCTGAGTCACTTAACCTATTTATATTATAAGCTATCAATGTAGCTATGTCACGTTTATACTTCTTGGGAAGATACATACTATCCTGCGTTATTGTATAGTTATTAATAAATTTATTAATGTCAAAAAATATAAATTTGTCACTATGACGCCATGTCAAATTATACACTAATGTATTTAATATATGAATATTATTTTTTTTTTTTCAGATAGGGAAATTGAATATGGGAAGGCACATAACATTATGCTTCTCACATTCAAATGTAACAGTTTTTCTGATGTCTTATACAAATCATTTTTTTTAATATCAGAGCTGTCCCCTACTAAAATTACTATGTTACATTGATTGTCAAAGTCTGTGTTCAAAACTTTTTTAATTATTTGATTGTATGTGGCACCAGGCATACAATAATTAATAATGGTTTCATTTAATGAATGTGCCAACATAGACCCCATACCTCTACATATCCTATCACTGAAAACTATTGTTTTTGTTTTTGCAACAACACTGACATCAGCACCCCCGTGACTCTTGATATTATTATTATTTCTGAATGTATATAGAAATACTAAATACCAAGTGCATATCTATAATAGTAGTGATCACAAAGTGGCAACAATAAACCGTGAAATACCTACCTCTGTCAAGTTGGCTTACAAATACCACAACAAAAGCTACTAGTTATTACCTGATTGGCTGACTGATTGACAGCAATGAGTTGACCTCAACAATTGAGATGAATGCGATTTTTCGCGAAGTGTTATAGATATTGGCAATTTATCCTCAATTTTTTTTTTAATAGTATGTAATAATGTCTATTTTGGTAGGTAAAAGTGCCTAAGGAATTCTACACATATATTTCTTTTAAAATCTAAACATACATTTCAACGCAAAGTACACTCTATATGTTCATTTTGTCACTAATTTTGTTCTGTTAATATGTTACGTGACGAAATATACTAATTCCGATTAGCCAACAATTTTACACAAGTGAACATTATTTTATGTTCTTATGAAATACTTGATTGCTTCATATAAAAGGTTACATACTCTGATAAGTTATGTTTATTTTCTATATTACAAAAGTAATAACTTATCGTATGAATGTAACATATTATATATATTATCTAACTAGCCGGTCAGGTAGACGTTGTCTCGCCCTGATTATAAAAAAATCCTTGACAAATTATATACCAAAACATTCCTCATGAGTCCCTCTATTCACTGGTTTTTCCGCATGAAAATCCGTTGAGTAGTTTTTGAGTTTATCGCGAACAGACAGACAGACAGACGCGGTAGGGGACTTTGTTTTATACTACGTAATGATGTAATGATACCTACTCTACCTTGATTAGACTCATTATTCGTGAAATAAAACATTTATTTTTGTAGTTTATAAATTTTGTTGAGTAGTTTATTGGTAAAAATTCTTAATTGTTTAATTTTGTCCTTATAGGTACGCATTACATAATATTTAAAGGTATAATTACTATACCATGATTTATCAATTATTATATATTGTAAAGAAATTGTATTATAATTTTTTATAACTATAAAACTACTGTAATTAACTTTTGAATTAATAGTTATTTATTTGATTTCAGAGACGATGAACATGAAGGGCACGATGTTGTTGACAATGTCGAGCATTCGAAAACTGGCGTTCCGTCCTTTCTGGCGGACACGAGCGTCGCAAGCGCAGATAAATCGCGTATAACTCCGGACGGGTTTAAATCCTCTTTGAAAAGTAAATATTTGTCTATAAATATAATTATAAAGTTTTTTTTTATAGTAGCACGGCAAAATGACTGCACTGTGCCTGATGGTAAGCACAGTACAATCCAAAAACAATGGCGACCACCGAGTGACACACTATCCATCGCCGGTCGCCGCTGTCATGCCGGCCTGCGAAAATCTGGATATGCACAAGCTGATCCCGAAACGCGACCCGCAGAAGCGAATCACTATGACGGGCTTTTTCGCCATATACATGGTGGTTGCGGTCCAGTCAGGCTGTAAAACCCTACCACCCCGCTTTCGCCATTGCCTCGTTCGTTATTCAGCAGGGTGCACCACGTGCAGGTGAGGTTGGCTTTGGTGTCTCAAGTCTTAGATGTTATTTGACACCCCTTACACCCTTTCTATTTTATACATATAAAATATATAATAATTTTCTTCATTTATTTCCTCATGTATTAATTTTATGGTAAAGTAGAATATACACATGACAAACGCAGTCATTCCATTCAAATTTATTGTCAGCTCACTTCACCCGATGCATATAATATTAACTAACTTTTACTCGCGGCTTCGCTCGCGTTGATGTAGATTTGATCTATCCCTCGGGGACAGATTTGTTTTTCTCGATGAAACGCACTGTATGCCGTTTTTTAACAATATGTATACAGAATTTGATTGCTCGGTTGAGTTTAAGGCGTGAAAGGAAACAAACAACGAAATTCACCATCGCACATTGAATATTAGTAAGGATTAATTAATGCAGCTCATTGTAATATACTTTTTGTAATTATAGGTTTCAGAGTTTGGACACAATCTCGCTTGATGTTAAATGACCATATGGCCTAAGATAGTAAAATATGCTAAACCTATGTTTCTAGCCTGGCTCTATAG
Organism: Antheraea pernyi; assembly: GCA_015888305.1. Taxonomy (NCBI): domain Eukaryota; kingdom Metazoa; phylum Arthropoda; class Insecta; order Lepidoptera; family Saturniidae; genus Antheraea; species Antheraea pernyi. The sequence continues at coordinate 138,595 of MU159073.1, read as the reverse complement.
TGCAGCTGCCGGAACACATTAACTGAAGCTTAGCGACAGATTTGCAACATGAGGGTGGTATCTAGTCAGGCCGACTTTTTTGTTAATATCTATAAGGCAAACGGACATGTGGGTCACCTGATGTTAAGTGATCACCACCGTCTATAGACCCTTGCAACACCAGGGAGTTGCAAGTGCGTTGCCAACCTGTCTTGAGGGAGAGGGGAGTAAGGGAAGGGGGAAGAGGAGCAAGTTGGGCCTCTGGCGCTCTCAGTGACCGAACGGAACTCAATAATGCAAGGACTGTTACTTCACGTCGGTGTTTCTGTGGGTCAGGTGGCAGTGCCTCGGGAGAGCCGACCCATTCATGCTGAAACCAGTAATAGCTTCAGCGTAGCTCTACCACCTTCGACTTGACTTGACCACCACTGGACTTAAAAATACCATGCAATGGTTTTAACGCGATGTTTACCTTCACCGAAAGCTCCCACACTCGGTTGTAAGAATTCGAACCTACGTGCATCGACGCGGTGTCCGAATACGCTGTCAACTAAGCCATCATCGCCTCATAACTTTGTTACAGCGTCGGTCTCGAGTGTTTCTAAATATGCTAAGACTGATTCGAACGTGACGGGTAACTCCGGTTGGAAGAATGCGATCGCCGCTCAAAACTTTGACCCGAGCGTGATCAAAGAGACCGCCGCGTTTATCGCCTCCAAGACGGACAGCCTAATAGAGAACAGCGCTAACGAGTTGCCGATGAGGAATGAGAGTGTCGTCGCGTCCGTAACGAATACCGGCGGGGTGGAAGAGTGTAGCGTGCGAACGTTGACGGAGGAGAACGTGACTCCTCTACGCGACGGACAGAAGAGCGAGGCGAGTGCGTGCGACAACACCAAGTGGCATCACGCGATCGGAAACTGTATAGCGTGCGTGCGGACGCGACCGCCCTCCGCCTACGAGTTGCGTGAAGCGTTCTTTGCTGGTATTTATCCATTTTTTTTTATAGTCTAATTGTGGTAACCGCGATTACGTTCGCGTGGAATTCAACAATTATTTTTTTTTTTTCAGTATAAATATATATTTTTTGTAGAGGGTTTGATGAAAAAGAACACGCTCCCTTATCCATACAACAAACAATAATAAAACAAACATCTTTAACACAAAAAAAAAAACATAACCATGCAATAACTTTCTTGCCCCTATACCGACGTCCATCAAAGTATAGATTAATTTGGCTTCTTCCGATTCTGGGCGTGACAATATTTGATTACAAAGGTATACTTATATAACCTACTAGCTGTTACCCGCGGCTCCGCACGCGCTTTTTAAAAAATGTATTAAAGAAATGGAAAATTGTGAGTAGGTGTGTACATTACAGAAAAGTTTTTTCAAAAACATTTGTAACTACGACACTCACGCCAACTGTAACATGTAACGTGTACATTAGATATATGAATACAAATAGTATATCGAGTGGGATGGGATTTATCATCAGCAACATAACTGGAACTTCAACCTACTATATACCAAACTCAGTACTCACTAACACTATATAAGAAAGTAATGAAAATTATAAGCTATACATTATCGAACAATATATCTTAAATCTTTTATTTTATAGATAGATATAATATGCCCGTATTGTCGATATACTTAAGTTATTCTTATACGTTGCTATAATAACTGAGTTATGTAGAAGCAAACGTGGTAAATAAGACAATATGGCAGCCAAATTGACCAAAAAGATGATATAATTCATATTACATACAAATATATGACTTTCAATTATGTATATTTATTCTTGAAGTCAGTAAGGCAGACGTCTCACGTCATCAATTTCACATGGACTAATACATACGTAGCAGTCAATCACTACATAGTGTACCAATTCAAATTTGTTTGTTTGTTTGTTTGTTTGTTTGTTTGTTTGTTTGTTTGTTTGTTTGTTTGTTTGTTTGTTTGTTTGTTTGTTTGTTTGTTTGTTTGTTTGTTTGTTTGTTTGTTTGTTTGTTTGTTTGTTTGTTTGTTTGTTTGTTTGTTTGTTTGTTTGTTTGTTTGTTTGTTTGTTTGTTTGTTTGTTTGTTTGTTTGTTTGTTTGTTTGTTTGTTTGTTTGTTTGTTTGTTTGTTTGTTTGTTTGTTTGTTTGTTTGTTTGTTTGTTTGTTTGTTTGTTTGTTTGTTTGTTTGTTTGTTTGTTTGTTTGTTTGTTTGTTTGTTTGTTTGTTTGTTTGTTTGTTTGTTTGTTTGTTTGTTTGTTTGTTTGTTTGTTTGTTTGTTTGTTTGTTTGTTTGTTTGTTTGTTTGTTTGTTTGTTTGTTTGTTTGTTTGTTTGTTTGTTTGTTTGTTTGTTTGTTTGTTTGTTTGTTTGTTTGTTTGTTTGTTTGTTTGTTTGTTTGTTTGTTTGTTTGTTTGTTTGTTTGTTTGTTTGTTTGTTTGTTTGTTTGTTTGTTTGTTTGTTTGTTTGTTTGTTTGTTTGTTTGTTTGTTTGTTTGTTTGTTTGTTTGTTTGTTTGTTTGTTTGTTTGTTTGTTTGTTTGTTTGTTTGTTTGTTTGTTTGTTTGTTTGTTTGTTTGTTTGTTTGTTTGTTTGTTTGTTTGTTTGTTTGTTTGTTTGTTTGTTTGTTTGTTTGTTTGTTTGTTTGTTTGTTTGTTTGTTTGTTTGTTTGTTTGTTTGTTTGTTTGTTTGTTTGTTTGTTTGTTTGTTTGTTTGGTTGAACGCTATGATCTCAGGAACTACCAGTCTGATTTGAGAAAGTCTTTCGGTTTTAGATAGTTCATTTATCGAGGAAGGCTATAGGCTATATATCATCACGCTAAGATCAATAGAAGCAGAGCACCAATGAAGAATGTTTCAAAATCGGGCACTTTTTTTGCTTTTGAGCGATTACGTTCTTATTATATACGTTGCCATGGTAACGTGGTAAGTTTCTATCGCAAACATTTTCGAAGTTTATTTTGTTTTCCTATGGAAAAAGTTTATACTACTTTTATTTCTAATTTTTTATTTGTTCTCTATTACGTTTTATAAAAATAAAGTTTATGTGTGTACAATTAAAATAACAACTTTTTGATGAATGGATATGGCTACAAATGACCAAAAAAAACTTTTTTTATACTTTGTCTATATTTTTATATTATTATATTTTGTCTGTTTGTTTGTTTGTCCTGGGTAATTTCCAATACGACTGGACCTATTTTAACGGGAATTTTACTTTTTACTGCCAGATAACCGAAATTATAGCGGTTGACATATTCTACTTTATTTGTCCGCGGCTTCGTCCGCATTACTTTGGGCCGATTTTCACGGGGTATTTACTGGTAGATAACAGACCTTAAAAAAGTAATTAATAATCTCAGGAACTACCAGTCCGATTTATGAAAGTCTTTCGGTTTTAGATAGCTCATTTATCGAGGAAGGCTTTAGGCTATATATAATCACGCTAAGACCTATAGAAGCAGAGCACCAATGAAGAATGTTTCGAAATCGGGCACTTTTTTTGCTTTTGAGCGATTACGTTATTATTATATACGTTGCCATGGTAACGTGTTACGTAGTAGTAATAATATTCGTCCAATAGGACAGGCGAAGGAATTAATCCATACTGCCAATTCTGAAGTTATGTGGTAAGTATCAAAGCTAACATTTTCAAAGTTTTTTTTTCCTATTCAAATAGTTCATAGGTGAAGGAATTAATCCATACTGCCAATTCTGAAGTTATGTGGTAAGTATCAACGCTAACATTTTCAAAGTTTATTTCTTTTTCGTATTCAAAATTTTACACTACTTTTATTTCCAAGTTTTTATTTGTTCTATATTACGTATTATATAATTATAATCTATACTAATATATAAAGCTGAAGAGTTTGTTTGTTTGTTTGGTTGAACGCTATGATCTCAGGAACTACCAGTCTGATTTGAGAAAGTCTTTCGGTTTTAGATAGTTCATTTATCGAGGAAGGCTATAGGCTATTCAGCTTTATATATTAGTATAGATTATAATTATTGTCCTTAAATATCTTTCGTCTTTGACAATGTAAAGATGCGCGTGAGACACTCTTTACCGAACATTGTTTGTTTTTTTATTTATTTTTTTAATAATAAATTCCGTTTTGTTTTTATTTCTATAATAAAAGTACTTCTTATAACGTTAGTTATCTGTTAGTGAAAGTCCCATCAAAGACCGATCGACCGTTCCGAAAATTAACCGGAATAAACGAACAAACGGGCAGACAGATAAATGTAATTTTTTTTTTTTTAAGTTATACTTCATTTCAGTGGTACAACAAAATAATCCCAAGGAGGGTTGATGTCAGGCAGGCGGCCGATCGTAAAAATTAAGCCAAATCTTATACCACAACATGACAAACATGTTGTACCGACCCTACTTATGTAGGATAAGGGTAAGAAGAAGAAGAAGTTATACTTCATTTGGCACGTTAGGGAAAAATGATGAGAGTAAGTTTTTAAGATGCTCGCGCACATCGTCACGTAAAACCGACACCCTGAAGTTAGCTATAGTCAACATTATGTTTCTTTGTATCTGTTGTTTGTATTTCTTTGTAATTAAACTTTCAATGTATTAAATACCTTTTCTCTATTGTTAGTGTCGTTTTTTTCTACAAACGTAGAATAAGGCGAAAGATAAAAAATTTCAAAAGATCTTTATCTAGTTACGCCAAACACACTTTCTTTTTAATTACAAGTAAGTATTTTCATATAAATTGAGTAACACGCTGTTATTTTGCCACTACAAACAATACTTCTAAATCTTGATATAATAATTTATAGAAACAAGTTAATTGTTAAAATCGGAATTTACATGAAATATGTATTTAGGTATGGATATGAACAATGCAGGCGGATCAGATTGCTGTAATTCGACCAGCAGTCCAGTGACTATGGAGGGAGGTGCGGACTGTCCTCAGGCGGAGCTTCTGCAACAAGTGCAGTTAATGGCAAACCCTTTACACTTAAGACAGGTATTCATTATTAATTCATTTATCCATTCAAAGTTACAGCAGACAGTAAAATACCTACTTTAGCTCCGATACGAAATATATATAAGAATCGTTGAGATATGTATGCTCGGTATACATAGATATATATGAGTCATAATTTTTATTATTGATTGATTGTCATTATTTCTTATAATACATGACATATGACATAAACTTAGAAATATTGGCGATCCAATCACGCGTGTAACAGTTTGCAAAACTGTCAAACTATATACACCGTGCAGACAGTTCGTCTTTATATTTGCACTTAAGCTAGCGGTAGGAGCGTGAATTATCTTATAAAAAAAACCTCAGTTTACGTCTAACCCCTCTTATAATTTTTTTGGACACACCTGTGTATGTGTTAAATACTATATTGGAGACTTTTTTTTTACTATATCAGCTCCATAGTAAACTTAAATTAATTTACAGGCTGAATATCTTAAATAAAACACATTATTACAGCTAATATAAACTACTAGAACGTCATTAATTACGACTCAGCATCTTAAATAAATTCAGTGCTTCAATACTATTAGGTTTGGATAATAACCCATGAAACATTCCAATATCATGTAAATCCAAGTTAAGAGTCGACATCAGTTTGAAACCGAATACATTCTGTTAATACATGATGCACACCTTATATATTAGACATCAGTTTGTATTACTATTATGAATTTGTTTATATGACAGCATGAGAAATAAGACTGCGTTTTTACAGACACGTTCAGTGATACTTTCACTGAAGCAACGTCACCCTGAAGTGTTCCGCAGCCCGTGCGTATACTCTGACGTTAGTGCGTTACTCGCTAGGGATACGTATATGCTTTGCGCGCGACGTTTCCTCCAGGAATTGTTTTCCGATACGAACTTTGAGTGCTTCGCCGGCGAACCGATGGCGATACTCGCGCGACACGGAACCCTAATATCCCCAACGGTGACCACACCGACAGACCAACATAAATAGTATTCGTATTGTATTATATCCTAATATACGTAATAAGTATTCTGTACACTCGAGTTGTAAAGTTATTCTTATGAGTGATGCGCAATTATAGATACTTATTACATCTGACATAGTTGTAAATAATGAACAAAATGTATTGATAATTTGATACCGGATGTGCTGAATAAGATTTAACCTTTAAATGCATAATTTTTTTTTTTTTAATTTTGATAGTAATTTTAAAACAATAATAAAAAAATATTACCAGCTAAAAGTAATGTCGACTTTTTCTTTCACGCGTTTCTAAGGTGAAAGCATGCTTTCACAAAAGCACACACCTCAGGTCATTGAATAAAATTCAGTTGAAGTGGAGGAAGCAATATGCATTTAAGGGTTAACATTACAAATACATATTTATTACACCTGATATAGTTGTAAATAATGAACAAAATGTATTGATCTTTTGATAACGTAAGCGCTGAATAAGATTTAACCCTTAGATGTAAGATGTTTTTGTTTTGAATTTAATTTTAAAACAACAACAAAATAATATTACCAGCTAAAAGTAATGTCGACTTTTTCTTTCACATGTTTCTAAGGTGAAAACATACTTAAAAAAACACACACACACGCAGGTCTTTGAATAAAATTAAGTTGAAGTGAAATTGGAAACAACATGCATTTAAGGGTTAAGAGCGTTCATTATCCAGTTGGAACCTTGCAAGTATAACTTTTTCGCTGTATAAACATATTGATACCTATACGTAATCAACTAATATAGAACAGCTTAAAGTCTATACTTCCATAACTATGATCATCATATACAGCCAATAATATCGTAGTTTCTATCCCGCGTCCATATTAAAGAAGATCTATTTATTATATTGAAGAAAATATCCGAGTTGTTCCATATCAAGTCTATAATATATCGTAGTTCATCTGTATAAACCAATTATTTTATTTATTTGTTTCATTTCCTTTTTGAATATTAAATTGAGCTATAATTTCATAAGTCAGTAATTATAAAGTAACAATTAATTACCGCGGTTTGTATTTCCTCAATGTTATAATTACTATTATATAAAAAACTATATGATCTCATGCTCCTATGAATCCAGTTCATTTATTACATTATAAATAAATCATATTTGTGGATCCTAAAAATAATATAAAATAACCAGTTTACTGTTTTTATTTTATTTGTATAACTCTCGCAACTTCCTATAAATTGTTATAGAAAGCCAATTAAACAGAAAGTGCCAGATGTTCCCCTTTGAATCCAATGTACTCGCGCGGTATAGTTCAAATACTGTTTCACGTAGATATTCGATCTAAATTTCATTAACTTAAATCGGATGGTAATTTTAAAATGTGTGAAACAACTTCAATTAAAGTTGACGGAAGATGTTTTAATAAGTAATCAATAGTAATAAAAAAGTATAGAACCAGTACCAGATAATATAATATAGTAAAGAATTGTAAATACAGAAATAGCACAAACATTTATAGATATTTCAAATAAAGGAATTTAAGAGATTATTTAAGAAAATATATATTCCATGTTTACCTATTTCTAACGGTTAGCTTGAAAGAGTATTGTCCCAACTCAATTTGAAATTATCAGACTAAATAATGATTTGCTCATGAAACTTATGAAGACAGAATTACTTATCCATTCTAGAATATTCTATTTCACAGTTTAGCACTGTATTAAGGGAGAAGAAATCGTTAAACATACCAGTGTAACTGAATAATTATTATTTGTAAATCTTCTAAAACTTGTTACTACAAATAAATAATAAAACGCATACATTTTATTGTTTGTGTACGTTGCGAACAAATGACAAAAAAATTTAGGAGTTTATGAGTTCTATAATGCCCGTATATAAAAACTATTTAAAATATAATATTTAGTTTCTATTTAATCGCAATAACTCAAATGTCACTAGCCACTTTATCAAATGAAAGGTACTTTATATTTATGCCGGGAACTGAACAAACGAAACACTCTTTTTTTAAATTTCCAAATCGTAACAACCCCTCTTACCCTAATAAAAATATGATAACACTAGCTAGCATTATCTCGTAAATGGCTATTGTGATTTGCAAATTATTTTTATTTCACATGATCAATGACAACCGATATTTAGCAATTTTTCAACCAAACAACTATAATTGGTTTTTACAGTATGATGATGATATTCTAATTTGTTATTATTTGAGAAAAAGAAGATATTATTAAGCTGTCTTAAATTATAATCTCAACATTTTATGTAAGAATCATGGCTTTTCATATATATATTTAAGATTGTCGCATTATGTATTAATGATGATAAATTTCCTATTAGTCTTATACAGTTATTTTTATATTTTTCACTTTTGTATAGTGAAGGTAAAGTGTCGAAAATTTTATTTGCAAAAGCAACTATAATAACACAATATAGTGTGAAAATATCATTAATTAAATGCGAGACATTGATGTATATAAAACCCCAAGATGCACACTTGACGTCACAAAACCCTCCGCAAAATATGCACACAATTGGAACTTATGCACTCAATTCCAATAGTCTCGCGTCGCTTGTGCCCTTGTAAAACAACTTTAAATCTTTCAGGTAAGGTTGAATTTGCCAAAACATAAGCTTATCGTATTACTATAACCGCGAATTTATGTATATTGGGGAGTTTCCGCGGACGGATTTAAGCGCTACGTTTATTCGAGACTGTGCATCTCGGGGTTTTATATATCAATGATGCGAAACCTAAATTTGTTGACGGTACTCTGTATACGTAACATGTTTAATAACGGACGGAGCAGACACGAGAATGGAGTGGATCATTTTGAGAAATATTTTAATACAAAAATAAGTAAAATTTAGTAATAATAAAAGGAAAATAAGAAAGAGAAAAAAAAATAGTTTTGTCATTCAATAATCCTTTTTTATACTGAAACTTGAACCCAAAGGTAACTTAAGCACCATGGGAATAAGAGAGAGTGATATTTTCTAGCATAGTGTATCGCGACATGCTCTTATTCGTTCAGTTATTAGCAACTATATTATAAGTAAAAAGCTGTAGATACGTTACCAAAGCCGAGGTGTGCCGTGCACCCTTGAGCTAGTTGTCAAAATAAAATCGGCTGAGTGCCTTAAGCGCTCGCCTTAGTAGTCCGGTGAAGCTGTTAAGACCTTGCATGGTCAATAGCGTAGTCAGTTCGAAAAAAAAAATGTAGATACGTTACACGCGCTTCGACAGCGCCTTGTTAAAACTTGGGTAGTTAGCTTACTTTTGACGGCTGCTCCGTCAATCGGCCCATATCTAAGCAACATATAACTATTTCTTTTACACCACCTATATTGAGAATATGCCATCTTACTTCCACATTTTATCTAAGACAGCGTGGCGTTACAATATTACTATACGTATGTGTGCGTTATCGTGCCATTTGTTTTGTCAAAATATCATATATGTAACGTATCTACAGCTTTTTACTTATAATATAATTGGTTATTAGACGTTACGTATACATTAACTGCACGAGACTAATTGTACTATACATAATTTTGAAGAAGATATTTTGTTAATAATCTAACTTATTGAATATGTTTACGCTAGAGTAGTTTTTTTTTTATTATAATAATCGTTGATTAAGTATGGATATGAATTTAAATAGGGTGTATTTAATTTCTATCCGCAAGTAAAAAATATAAACAAATTGTATTTACGTTTACGAACAAAAGAAATTCATTAAAACTTTAATACAGTGCCTCATATTATGTTTCAAGAGATTAGATTATTATTATTTGAAGTATATTTTTGCTTGCCAATTGAAATAATAATTATATTGCAGCTGCATTTGTATTTAGTAATATTTTATTGTTTAGTATGTGCCGATACATATAACAAAATGACAATAGCTACATGTTGACTGATTGATCCACCATTCCCACTGATATCCAATAGTTAATTTTAGTTATGTCCTATTTACATATCCCACCTAGAGACAACTATTACAGTTTTCCTAATTTTCATAAATATTTAAAAGTTACAGTTTACAATTTTATCTTTTTTTTTTTAAATAAAACCTAACTGCATTTAATAGGTAGTTGTCCTTATTTTTATTTATTTTTATAATTTAACAGTTTTTGTTTACGATAAGTATTATTTAATTTTATTATACCACACCACCAGATGTAACATATTATTTATATTGTTATTGAATATAATTTTTATTAGTGAAATGTCAGAACTAGTATAGAGACCAGCGGTTTTCAAAACTTAAAATTACTGGTCGCTTTGCTGAATTGAAGACATTAAAATTTTTCACAGATATAAATGATATTGCGGGATATATTCAATATAAATTTGGAATTTGAATAAATGTTTTGTAAGATGAAAGTGTTTTATTAAATTTATTTGGAATTTTTTCTGTAAATATTTGGCTATTTAGAACGTGGTGAAGTAACGCACAATATAACAGGCGCTGACCGGGCACGGGTGCTTCAGTTGGTACCTGCACGGGATAGCACGCAGGGATCCGACCGCCATATACCATCAGTGCGGCGTTTACCAGGACACCGCACAGCACACTCTGTCTTGAGTGTGCTCTGTGGGAGGAGCATCGTCGCACTATCGCTGCGGCAGTAGGACAGGATCTCTCGCTGCCGAGCGTGGTTGCGGCCATGCCAGGAAGTCGTCTCGCAGAAGGAGGCGATGGAGAGGGTCCGTGAGGAGAACCCTCAAAGTGACCGTCTCCGCCAACCGAGGACAGGCAGGAGGAGGCGGCAGTTTGTCCGCATCCTCCCACCGTAACCGGACTAGGGCAGATGGGTTGGGTTGGCCATCTTCCCATTGCACAGGTTCGGCGGACGGAGGAGACGGCCGGTGTGTACACGGCTGTCTCCTAAAAATACAGGGCCCGGCGGCGGCGCTTTTGCTGCTGGGGCGACACGATGAAGTCTGTAGACATCTCGTGTCGCCCCAACTATAAGCGGCAGACGTACACCGTGGGGTATTAGTCCATGCGAGTCGGACATAATCCATTCTCTCCCCCGAGAGGGTGGTGTATCCATAAGGGATTTCCCCACGTAAAAAAAAACCCATGGTGTACCGTCAGACCGTAATTGTTGGGACAGCAAGTAATCGAACTTAGCTGGGATTTCCCCACGTAAAAAAAAACCCATGGTGTACCGTCAGACCGTAATTGTTGGGACAGCAAGTAATCGAACTTAGCTAATCTACCCTGTAGAGCCGCCTCGATGGTCCGTCCTGCGGTACGCACCAGTTGCCTCCCCTCGTCTGCCGGGCCGGTGCAAACAGCCCAAGCCGAGGTGTGCCGTGCACCCTTGAGCTAGTTGCCAAAATAAAATCTGCTGAGTGCCTTAAGCGCTCGCTTTAGTAGTCCGGTGAAACTGTTAAGGTCAATAACGTAGTCAGTTCGAGAAAAAAAAGTTATTACTTGCCGCTGCATCGAATAAATTTTTATACTATTTAACCGAATGCGAATAGAATTAGTATAATACGGAGAACATACAAGAAATAATTGTAAACGCGCGTGGAGTAAGTATTTTTCAATGGAGAAGATTATTGGTAGGTAGCGTTGTAGATCTGTGCAGTTCAACCATTCGTCATGACAATTGGCATGCGTATGTTTTGAAGAGCATTTACTAGAAACCATTTTAATAAATGTAGACTATTTAACGAATAGTCATTACAACGAATGTATGCGGAACCGCCGGCTTAACGAATAACATATAAACCTTAATGCCATGATGTTAAAAGACGATATGGTACAATATGTAACACATTAAGACTAGCTCTCAAGTGCCAAGACTTAATTGGTTTACTCCAGCTTTATGTTATACTAATAATAGAAACTGTTCCAAGAATTCATCTTTCATGGTCCATATATAATTAACCTATTTTTTACTATTAATTGTTGCCTGTAATGTATACGCTCCCTTATTTTCTACTTTTCTTTTGTAATTAATATATATGTCATAGTGGGAGCATCCAGCAGTCAAAGCATTCAGCAGTCGAAATTAACACATAGATAGTAACGCATATTTTTATTACAGAATCTTTATATGCGTTACTATTTATGTGTTAATTTCGACTGCTATATGCGTTACTATTTATGTGTTAATTTCGACTGCTGAATGCTCCGACTGCTGGATGCTCCCACTATGACATATACATGAAATTTTTTGGAAATACTTATTGTTTTATATTCATAAACGCTCTCAAAATCTATAAATATAATTAATTCCTTTGGATTAGACAAGATTGAAGGCAAAGAAAAGGTTAGAAAACTTTAAAAGTAAGTTTTTTTTTATTATTTTATCTCTATTTTTGGCAACTAATCTTTTAGATTATTATTGCCATTGTCGAGTAGTTAGTAGTATTACAAGTTCTTCTATTATATTTTTGGCAACCCGTCTTCTAGTAGACTATTACTGCCATTGTCAAGTGAGTATCAATATTACAAGTTTCTTGATATAATTACAATGAACTAACAAGACGGTGGCCATCTTGTTAGAATTTTCCATGGAGTTTTTGTGGCATCTCAGAATTCATAGTCCGTGGTATTATTTTCCATTCACTTCACTAATGCACAATAAACAAACTATATTACATAAAACACCACCAATTTTACACAATATAGAGTCAAGTGACACAAGATTATTAATAAAATATAAAATCCACTACATGACAGACCAAAATCCCGCCAAAAACTCCTAAAAGTAAGTTTGATATAGTAGGTACCTTGCATTTTTTTCTACCTCTTTCTGGTGTTTTTAGTGCTAGTTCGGCGAATTTTTAAACGCATGTCTATAGCGTAGTAAGTTCGAAAAAAAATGGTTTTTGATTCAAGTTTTGAAGTTAATAGGGAACAGCAACACTTCTATAGTTAAAAAAATGCAAATTTTACATAAATTAAACAAATTTTGTGGGTAAAATACAAGACTCACAACATAACAATGCAATGGTTTATAATACAAAATAACCAAAAAAATATTGGTGTAGAAATTACATTCATTAATTGTGCCTATTTTCCCCATAAAGCTATTCCTAATTCCTGCTAGTACCTAATCTGTGAAATTAAAATATCGGAATTTCGACATATCGATATTCATAAAAAAAAAACAATGCGGCGTTCGTTATATTCAATAAAATATCGATATTTATATATATCGGCATTATTAAAAACACAATTGTGATTCAGCTTAGCATTGATCTATAGTTTTTAATCTAGTATATTTGTTAGACCATTTATACCATAAATGTTACATTCCTGTTCTAACGACCACTTGCACAAAAGTTATTCAAAACTATCTAAATAAGATAATTATGTATACCAATATTTTTCAGTCAGTCCGAAACCAAGTTTTTAAAGTCATGTTGGTCTAGTGGTTTGACCGGTGCACCAACGAATTTTCCAAAATCTCGTTAATTTACTAATTTAAATTGGTAATACTATCGGCTGACAGTGAAGGAATACATCGTGAGGAAACCTGAACCTGAAAAATATTCTTGTAGTACTGCTATATAAGGGAAAACATACAACTGTGGATTTCTCAGAGTTTGAAATCGCTAATACGTCGTGAGCCGGTGTGAGGTGATTGTGCCCATAGATACCTTCTTTCGCGAAGAGCCCTATGACCCTGCAGTGGGTCTCTTTCAGGCTGATGATGACGATGGTGATGAATATTTTTCAGTAAGAGTTTTTAAAAGTACTCGTTACTTCATATGTTCAGCTGTTTCACTATTAAGATTACTATTGCTAGCCAGCTCCAAATTCCGTTACCTCGGTTCGTTGATCCAAAACGATGGCAGCGTAGACAATGACATGAGAAATGGGATTAAAGCAGGATGCAGAAAATGGCGAAAAATGTCTGGGCTATCTTGCAGTCCACGATTGCCTTTGAAACTCAAGGGGAAGGTGTATAAAACTATCATAAGACCTCATACTGTATGTATCTAAGTACTAGGTAACGAAAGAAACTGATGAGAGAAAACTGCACGCGGCAGAGATCCGATTGTTAAGATGTGTGGTGTAACTAGAGTTGATAGATTAAAAATGATTATATCAGACGAAGTTTGAAAATATCACCAGTGACAGAGAAGTTGAAGAGAAATAGGTTAGCATGATACGAACATGACAAAGAGTATAACTAGAATAGTTTTAAGTATGAAGGTGGACATATATTATAAGAATAGAGGAAATCGAAAAGAGTATGGATTGAGGTGTGTGAAAAATGATATGTGTATATAAGGTGTGAATTCTGAGATGATATCTGACAGAGGAAAGTGGAAAAGGAAAATAAGTTATATCGACTCAACCTTGGTGGGATAAGGGTAAGAAGACGGTCACCCGGAGGTGGAAGCCCGGCTGTATGGCAGCTACAGGGAGTGCAGGAAGACCCTGCAGGCTGCCATCAGTCGGGCGAAAGAAGCAGCATGGGAGGAGTTACTCCATACGCTGGAGGGGGATCCTTGGGGGCGCCCGTACCGGATCGTACGAAATAAGTTACGATCCTGGACGCCCCCGGCGACGGAAACCCTCCGGCCGGAGGTGGTGGCGAGGGTCGTGGGAGAATTATTCCCCGACCCTCCGATGCTAACAGCTCCTCCCATGCCTCCGCCTCGGGAGGTAGTCGAGGAGGTTCTCGACGGTCATCCCCCTCTGATAACGGAGGAGGAGATGGGGAGGGCCGTGGAGCGTCTCCTCAACCGGCGAAGAGCGCCCGGCCCTGATGGGGTCCCGGGCCGGGTGCTCGGCCTCGCCTTGGGCCAGCTAGGGGGGTGGCTTCGGGAGCTGTTCGACCGGTGTTTTTCGGTCGGGCAGTTCCCGAAGCCCTGGAAGCTTGGGCGGCTCTGCCTCATGGCAAAGGCAGGTCGCCCTCCGGACTGCGCGTCCGCGTATCGGCCCCTCGTCCTGCTGGACGACGCCGGGAAGGTGCTGGAGAGGATTATCTCCTCCCGGGTCGTCCAGCACCTAGAGGGCGTGGGGCCGAATCTGGCGGACGCGCAATATGGCTTCCGGACAGGGCGGTCCACAGTGGACGCCCTGTGCCTCCTGAAGTCGCTGTCGGCAGAGGCGACCTCCCAGGGGGACAGGGTTTTGGCGGTGTCCCTTGACATCGCCAACGCCTTCAACACCCTGCCGCATGGAGTAATACGGGAGGCGCTCCGATATTTCGGAGTGCCCCCGTACCTGCGGCGGGT
>MU159073.1:86244-121877 GCA_015888305.1 Antheraea pernyi | reverse complement strand
CTTTTTTCCCTTTTTTTTTTTTTTTAACGTGGGGAAATCCCTTATGGATACGCCACCCTCCCGGGGGAGAGGGTGGGTTATGTCCGAGTCGCACGGACTAAAACCCCACGGTGTACCGACAGACCGTTTTGTGGGGGCGGCAAGGGATCGTTCAAGCTAATCAACCTTGTAGAGCCGCCCCCACGGTCCGCCCAGCCCCACGTTAAAAAAAAAAAAAAAGGGTAAGAAGACGGTGATGCATATAATAAAAAAATACCATCCGCCGATATGGACATTTTAATATGAAATATTGATATATCATTAAAAAAAATTAATAATTAATATCAATTAAAAAAATTAAAATATCGATATTTCGATATATTATCAACAGTCCTAGTTTTTGACAGATCTGTTCGATAATTGATAGCTATTGTGCCTATAATATTATGGTGGAGTTTGAATAGTTATAATCGGTATATAATATTGAAATTTATGGGAAATCATGGAAATTGTAGATGAAAATGAAAGCGAAAATACTCTTCTGGATTGGGATAAAGAAGATAAACTTAACCTTTTGCAGGCTATAAAAGCCTATGGTACCAAGAATATTACACAAATACAGGTAGACATACCTACTAAAAATTGTGACGAAATACAAACAGCTATAAACTATTACAAAAGAAAAGCGGCTAAGATAAAACAATTAAAATGTCGCAAGAAAGAGAAGTCTAGAATTCAGTGCAATCCACGTATACCATTAGCAAGTTGGGCAAAATTTTTAACTGACTCTTTAAGCTATAAAGAACTGCAAACAGAAACAGTATCTGCTATTCGTATAATAGCAGATTTAGAGAATCATCCACCACCTTTGTGTGCAGAGAATGTTAATTTTAAAAAGATATATTGTCAAATAGCCAATGCAATGGAAGGTAAACCAGTTCCTGAAGATAAACTAACAAACTGTGTCCTTAAAAAATGTATACTGGAAACGGCATTGATTAGTAAAGCATTTATGAGAAATAGTACATATAAATTCTTAATGGATTCCATCAACATTTCTGAAAGGGAAAATTCTTTTCCTAAGCCCACATTGGACTGTGAACTGTTAATAACTCGTCATTTGGCTTCACAAAGGAATTATAATCCTCTTAATGTACCAGAAGAATATCTTAAGCCTTCAATAACTAGGGATCCAAATTCTAGTCAAAAATAAGTTCACTGATACTTGTAAATTTAAAAATAAGCTAAGTCAAGTTTGGCCATTCTTAATATTTTGTGTAATTTTTCAAAAGCTTTAAATTCCTTAATACAAAAAAAGGAAGATCATAAAATCTTGTGAATGGCAAAATTTGAACTTTGTTCTTGGTGTATAAAAACTGGAAATCTTAAAAAAAACATGATATATGATCAATTAAAATTGGATTTAGCTCATGAAATATAATGACTCATATGTAGATTTTTTTAAAATGATTACTGTATTATGTTTAGTAATATTGAGATATTATTAAGTATATGACTGTCTTGTACAAAAGTTGTTTTAATGGCAAAGTTTAAGGCTTAACACATTTTGTAATATATTTTTTTTGTTAATATTTTAACCCTTTCCTCTCGAGGGCTCCAGAGCGGAGCCATTTGAAATGTAAATAAAGTTTTAAATGGTTCCGCTACGGAGTTCTCGAGTGTATAGGGTTAATATACATAGTTTATGGTGTAAACTAGTAGACAGGCACCAATCTGATTTGAATTCATCACTACAATATGTAACTACTTACAACTACTGAAAGGTTGGAGTTATAAGTGAGCCCAATTTGGACATTTTGCAAAAGTATATCCTGTTAGAATAAAATCAGTAATAATAATGTATGTTGTTTCTTATGTTATGTGATAATATAATGCAAATGTAATTTTGTCCATGAGAATCATATTCTTAATAAACATGGTAAATCTTGTGAAAAAATATTTTCTTTCATTTATTGGTCATAGATACTATGAAATTAGTAGGGCATTTCACATGAGTTCTCTCTCTCTTGGGATCCTATGTACCCAAACTGTTGGGGCGGAGGGCAGACAATGCTTCTCCATCTTGATCTGTCAATGGCTTGACGCTTCACCTCACTCCAAGCAAGCCCAATTTTCACACACTCTGGAAGCACAGATCTTCACCAGGTTTGTTTAGGTCGACCACGTTCACATAAGGTAGATAATTAGATATTTGAGACGTTCTAAAATTAGTTCAGATTAAGCTTAATTTAATACTTAATGCGAATATACCATTTTTTTCTCTCTACTTTGCGAACATACCTCTTTTACTTCATTATGAATTTAATTTATTTTGTGAAAATTATTATGATAGGTGAAATGACATCAACATTGGAAAGGCTTATTGAGTTACCTGAAAGAATGTGCATTTGATATACTATGCATGTTAGCAAATATACGTATCACTGCCTGTATCATTTTTCACTAAAAAATGTTGGAAAACTCAGAATTAATATACAAATATATAGTTGCTAGTACAATTGTAATATGAGCTACTTTAAGTAATTTTTGAGGTAATACCAGTTATTGACAGGAAAAAATATAATTTCAATTATTACATCCTATGTAAACATACCAAAGGAAGCTATAAATCCAAAAAATCATAAATTAATTGATAAAGATGATTAATTAATACATATTGTGCGATGTCTGCTTGCGGTAAACACAAAAAATACTGAACGGATTTTCATGCGGCTTTCACCAGTAGATAAAGAAGAGGAAGCTTTTGGTATATAATTTATTTTATAAAAAAAAGTGTGTGTGTATGTCGGCGTAAGAGCGTGCTCCAGATAACTCTCACGAGGATCCATCACAAAAACATCTACTAGTCAGAATTACAATATATTTCCTTCTCCACAACGTCACCTTACAATAATCGTACAAAGAATGTGTTTTTAACTGAATTATCTAACTTTACTGTTATATTGCTCATTTGTAACTCACTAAAGTACCCTATATCTCTTTTTCTTTGACAATAATAGAACATATTTTCTTAATTACAAACATAGGTAACATTAACGGTTTACAAAACAATCTACAACTATTTTAATTCTTAATTATAAGTCGAAATATATCTGAATTCGTTTAATTATCTAGAAATAATTATAATAAATATACACCGGAAATATCCCATTTTACTCTTCTGTGACAAAAACAAATAATATCTATTATTTAAAATTGTTAAAACAATATTAGATAATTAAATATATTCAAAACTTCTAAAGTTGAAATATATCTTAGTTCGCTTAATTATTTAGTAATATTTATAATAAGAATAGACCGGAAATATCATATGTTCCACGTTTGTGACAATCATATTTATATTTTAATATTCTTAAAATAATATTATATAAGAATTATAAACATAACCAAAACTTCTATTAAATCTTAATAATCTTAAATCGTTACTTATCATAGTAATGTGTTTGGAAAACAGTGCTAAGATCATGAATGTTAGAGACTAAAAGGATAATCCTTTTAGGTTAATTTAACGTCGGTATTATCTAAAATTGATTCTAAATTATGAATTACAATTTATTATTCTATGTTTCATTTTATTCACTTTATAACAAAGAGTTAATAAATTTCACGTTCCGAGTTAGCCGATAGATGGTACTACAGATGCTTTGATTTTATTTGTTAGTTACATACATTGAAACCAGATGGCAGTACAGTCGCGCCCATATGTACTTATGTACACGCGTTAGAAGTTATACTTATTAGGCGTAACAACATAAACATCTTTTCAAAATTTTTATCTTTCACCTTATTCTACGTTTGTAGAAATAACGACACTAACAGTAGAAAAAGGTATTTAATACATTGAATGTTTTAATGCAAAGAAATACAAACAACAAATACAAAGAAACAAAATGTTGACTATAGCTAACTTCAGAGTGTCTGTTTTTCGTGACGGTGCGCGCGCGCTTCGTAATAACTTCAGTGTGTCGGTTTTTCGTGACGGTGTGTGCGCGCATCGTAAAAATTTACTCTCATCATTCTTCCCAAACGCGCCAAAATAAGTATAACTTCAAAAATGTAATAATGAAAATGTGGAAAAAAATTCATACATAGTTCAGTAACTTTATTATTAATCTTTTCTATTCTAGGTAAATAAAAAAAGGAACTTTATACAAAACATTACTTGAAAGTCTTATACATTTTATATGATGTATTTTGGCATGCAACGAATAAAGATTAAAGGAGTTTATATAATCCCGTACCACACTATTACCATATATGATTTTTTGGTCGTGTCGGTGATCTAATATTAAGTACATATGGGCAACTATCAAAAAGTTGCGAACATAACCTAAGTGGTTATACTACCATTTTAATAAAGATGCGATCAGTACTTGAAGCGTAGTTCTGAATAAAAAGTACTTTAAGTATTCATCAGACCTGAGCTTGATGTTCAAGAGTTGAAAAATCAGGTCCAATTTCATAACATTCAATTTATCATCAGTAAGCCTGATTCGAGACTTTGATTTATTACTTTACATCGTAGACATATCGTACACGTCGTAAACAATACATACCTACTCGTAAGTGCTCACATTTATATGTACTTCCAAAGATGCAACACAAGCTTTTCTGCGTGTGTTTTAAAAAAAATTGCGGTCCACATTATATTCCGAGGCAAGCCACACGTGACCTGAGGATCGGCTATTACTCACATATAATATACGAAAGTGAACTATTAAACTTTACCACAGATTTTTATAAGCCACGAAATAATTGTGTTAGGTAGCGAAATACAATGAATAGGTATATCATATTTACATGACCACAGTAGGTTAAAAGTAATTTATAAGAAATGAAGACAATCATTAGATAATTATATTATGTACTAGCTGTGCCCGCGGCTTCGTCCACGTCATATATCAATAATAAGTAAAAAATTAATCTCTGAACGTATTCAGTCCATTTGCTTATCTACGTTTCTCTCATGCTTAAGTCGCGGCGCCATTGAAATTACAATAACTTTAGATAGAGTGGACCGATTTTAATGAAACAAAGATTAAGTTACTCCCGAGGATATGCTTTATGATTTTCTTATATGAGGTATTATTAAGACCCTAGTACTTTAGCAGTGATGCGTGTTTATACAAACAGACAGACAGACATTTCTAAAAATGATTGAAATGTATTCTATTACTTATTCGTTTACTACTACCTTACGTAGTGTTGGTAATTTTGCGTTTAACGAGTCTAATTTGCTAACTTTTATACCTATTTAAACGTAGTTTTCAATGTTATAATAGTATAATTTATGACAATTAACCCAGTGAATATGTTCTAAGATGAATTGATCCATTCCATAACCCGCACGAATGCTTTAGCTAGCATTTTAAGCATTTTATCCCAAAAACTGGGCTCTTCTGATTCTTTGTCACTTGTAGGATACTCATCGTTCATATTCTCTAGCTCACGTTTGTCTCTCAGGAACGAATTTTCTTCATGGCCGAGAACTAAAAAAATATAAATTGATTAATATTTTTATTCTATCTAAATCATTGTGCATAATAATATCTACAAGTTTCAAAACAGAACATACATACTCGTCGATATTGAAATAGTTTAAATAAATCTGAAATGTAACTTACAACTTTGAGTTCTTACTGGACAATTTATTTTATATTATAATTATTTTTTAAATCCAACTAATGTTATAAATGTGAATGTAATTTTGTTTATTTGTTTGTTACGCTTTCGCACCTAAACTATTTACCCAATCACCATAACAGTCTTCATACACGTTGTTAGTTGTACAGAAAAGGACGCAGGATACCTTTTATCCAGAAAAAAGTACAGTTCCCGAGAGATGGGTCAAATCTACATTAACCTGAGTGAATCCGCGGGCAAATGCTGGTTAAATGTAGTATTATAAACAAGTCCCAGTTGAAATGTTATGATTGTTATTCTCTCAGTGCGGATGTGTATAATTTTTTAAAATAATAATTATATAATTTTTTATACTTATTGATTGGTATATATAAATCCTACACCGCATTTTAATATTTTAACCGTGTACCTAAACGCTTTTCTCTTTATTTAACAAGTGTTTAGAGATAGCCATGACTAAATTTCTATTATCTCAATGATGAATATAGATAATTATATAATTAAATATAGGTAATTGAGTTTAGATGATCTTGATTTCAGAGTTTTATAATGGGTCTTCGTACAAATACTATTAAAATATACGTACCGGATCATGATATACTTACAAGATTCAGCTGCGGCAAGTGATGTCTGTAAAAAAAAAAAAGTTGATAAATATTTGTACAGTTAAATAGAAAGTTCATTTGTCCAATCCAATTTCAGTTCATAGTGGTTTATGTTAAATTCTATTATGATGTATCTATTTGGGTTGAAAATAATTTGATTACATTATTGCAACTAGAGCCATACGACCTAACTAAACAACCTCAAACGATAGTCAATTTACTTGCAAAACAATAATTAAACAGTGAATTCGTTAATTGTATTTTAAATAATAAATATTTGTACAATATTCATTAAAATATTACTTGATCTTCAGTTGCCTTCGAAGAACAAATCGCTATCAAAGCGACAAAGAACAGTATGTAAAGACTGGGCGATCTCATGTCTGAATCCAATAACTACTGTGAGCTCCCATGACTATGAACTTGTGTTTATATAGGAGGGCGTGGTTTGCATGATTGTTGGAAAAACATGGTGCACAATTACAGGTGATATAACAAGTGCTATCTTATTATTTCCACTATCGTTAATAGTTGTTTATGTAATAATTCTATAGGAGATAATAGAATAGCATTATTTTTTATGATTGAAAATGTTTAAATATTTATTCTTTGTGTACCTAGTTATAGATTACGCAATTAATGATATGTGTTAAAAGAACTTCAGTTGCTCATATAAGTAATTGCTTATAGATCTACGCTTAAATTAGTATTTTAGAACATTAAAATTAGGTGGGAAATGATAATATAGTATTCAGAGACTTTTTTTAAAATGAAATAAGGTATTTTATGTTGATACTAAAAATATGCACCTAAAATCAAAAGATCGATTTGGAAACTTGTTTATTAATGATATAATTACAATTTCATGTATTCATTTCAAAGTTTATTTAAATTTAGGTGTAAAAGTCGGATTACCGTAACTGTATTGGTTTTGGCGTTTACATACTTTAAGTTTTATAAGACATAGTTTGCTATAATAATAGGATTGTTGAATTCTGCGTGCAAAGGTACCGAGATATTTTACCTATATTTTAAGTCGTACATAAGTAATATTTTATATCTTGCAACGTAGACAACGTGATCACATTTGCTGTTTTATTTTACAGTTACATCGAAAACTTTTACGATTCGTCGATTTAAATTCGGTGATGTCACATCCAGTTAAATAGTAAATACTTATTTCAAAATAGTTTTCAATTTATACATGATGTAACAGATTTTATTCAATTTTAAAATTACAATGTTATATCGGTTCAAGTTTTTGGTTAGTGTAGGTAAGTTATCGGTTTTCGTAACTTTCCATGATACATTTTTTTTGGGTAATGGAATCGATTAAAATTAGTGGAAATCTTAAACTATTCAACTTCAACACTTTGGTAGTTCAAGTTTACTTTGTGATCGATTTTGATCATGAATCTGTTAATTAAAAACTCAGTTTGATTTTAGAGGATCCAACAACTTTAATAAATCTACTGTCATAAAATAAAAAGTTGGAACACTTTTGTTCATAACATCACGATGAGTTACCTAATGCTTATATTTCAGTGTGATTCTATTGAAGTGGCCTTGTGGAGGTAGATGCATGTTCCGCATGAAAGCATGCGGACAATAGTACGTACTGTGACGGATGGGTGTAGACCTCAACAGAAAGAAAAGTCACCAAAACATATCTCTTATTAAATTAATTGTTTTTATTTAATTAAATTGTTTACGTCAATATATAAATCTTATCAGTTCTAACGAGGATAAGGTTCTATTATTCTGCTTTATTTTCACAATATGTTTTTTTTTAAATTTCTTATATAAATATTTCCAAGTAGCTATTACCGACCGGAATGAAACCGCCATAAAGGCAATAACGTCTAAAATAGTTAAATAAATAAATATAAATAAAACAAAAAAAAAAACTACCCAATAGATGCTCACAAATACGATTTTTAACATATTAAATAAAACTTTAGCAAAAAAATGGTGCGGACCGAGAGTCTGCACATAAGAAAAAAAAAAAAAAGTAGCTATTAAGAAACCTTACCTATATGGATAGTGTCTTTTAAATTGTTACAAATTAAAGTGTAATCTCTTTATAGTTTATAGCGTTTCACCACAATCTCATCTTAAATGAAGATATGGTCTAAGATAGTAAACACGCTAAACCTGGGCTAGGCTTTTTTTATATAATAGGACGCAAACGAACTGGTGGGTCACCTGATGTTAAGTGATCACCACCGTCCATAGACACTTGCAATACCAGAAGAGTCGCAAGTGCGTTGTCATCCTGTGTTTGAGGGAGGGGGAGTGGAGAAGCGGCGAGGGAGAGGGGAGGTGGGTTAACCAGCGCTCTCACTGACTCAAGTGCAGCTGTCGGAACACATTAACTGGTGCTAGGCGATAGACTTTAACTTTGGTAGCTAGTCAGGTGGACTTGAAGAACGATGTTTTCCTATACTGACAGCTCCGTTTCAGTTGCTAGTATTCGAACCTACGTCCATTGACGCGGTATTCGAACACGCTGTAACTAAGCATCATCGCTTCATTTTTCACGGTGTTACTGTGGGTACAGTTGTTTTACAAATAGTAGTGTTCAGTTAGGACGGTTTTCCGATGAAGATTTCATAATCTATACTTCTATACTAATATTATAAATAGGTAAAGTTTGTGACGTTGTAAGGGGTAATCTCAGGAACGATTGGTCTAATTTGGAAAATTCTTTCAGTGTTATATAGCTCATTTATCAGGGAAGGTTATAGGCTAAGGTATCATCGCGCTAAGGCCCATAGGAGCGGAGCAGCAATGAAAAATGTTGCAAAATCGGGATATTTTTCCTTTTCAGAGCTTCCGCCTCGTATTAGCGCAAAATAACCATTCCACGCGTACGACGTCAACGGACAGAAGCTATTAACTAAATATATTATCTATACTAATATCATAGAGAGGTAAAGTTTGTGAGGTTGTAGGGGGTAATATCTGGGGAGTTGGAGAAATAATGGTAAAACGTTTCTTACGAACGCTGCCTTAACGATGACAGATATATGATTGAGTTCTAGCAAAAAAATTGTAGCTTGATAATGCCTATTATCGGCCAACGAAGTGGGCACGGGTCAGCTAGTTAAATATAGTTTAGTATATGTATTTTGAAATAAAATAACGAATATGTACACGCGTTAGGATACTATTTTATGTCTATTTTTATTATTGTTGTCCTAATAAATAAAAAACTCTGCGTACCTTATATCTTTATTGCTTTTTAACGTGACTATCAACTTTTGGATAAGACACGGACAAGAAGTTATGGATAAAAAAATAGTAGGTTGTTAACATTGGCTCATGGAAAATGATTCATTTGCTTTTGTAAATAAATACACACCTACCTATAATAACTAGTGATGATTAACTGAACTATTTAATTATAAGGAAAATATATTTATGAGTCATAATATGCACTTATGTAATACCTTGAAGTACAAAATAATCAATACATATTTCAAACCTTTTTCTCTAATCTTGAAAATGCAATATTTTGAAAATATAATATACCACACGAACATTTCATAACTAAGTTGTTATAATTTCGTAAGGTCAGCAAGGAATCTGTTTACCAATTGTGAAAGATTGAAATACTATGTCATATTCAATTTACTCTTGTCTTTTATGTGTGGATGTATATTAAAATTTTGTAATTCGGGCGTTCAGGTTTTGTTCGTATAGAGTTTCATAAGGCGCTCGGAAATACTTATAATTATGATTTTTATGTTTGCCACTAAAAATACTAGTTTCGGCAGAAACAGCGCCATCTTGTGCAAAAAATCACCAATAGCATTCGCATACACTATTTGTACGGAAAATGGCGCGGTAATTAAAATTTATGATACAGTGAAGAAGTTTTTTTAATTTTCTTGCATTCAGCAACTAACAATATATTGAAAATGTTTTGTGTGGTTTTAACAGTATTACCATAATTTTTGTTTAAAAATTTATATATTTCATGTATTATTTAACAATCAGTATAGTAAAAAGCATATAGTAGTATAGTAAAAAGCAAATTATTCATTATAAGAGTTTACGTATTGTTTCTACAATTGTTAAATTAGAGTGTCAGTATTAGTGCTGAGTGCGTGTGTTATAAGGAAGTGTTATTAAAATATAAAGATATACTGTCATAATCAAGACATAGATGGCGCTAAATATATTATTTTAGTAGTGTGAAATGTTTCGAAGTATTAAAAGTTATACATAGATAATATTAACACTACATGTACGAGGTACCAGAATAGGCCCCCCTCGGCAACGGTTCAGCCAAGGTCCGTTCCCTCGGTGTGGAGCCCTTGAGTACGCTGCTCGCGCGATAGAATGACACAAAATCTTACATCACTGCGACAACATTACACATATCACCTTCACACACGTGCACGCTTTCACATGCAAGTGGAAGGGTTTTTTTTTTCCTTATCAAATTGAAATAGTTTAGAATATTATCCGATACGAAATATATATGAGTTGTTGAGGTATGTATGCTTGGTACACATATATGTTTCAACAACTCATATATGTATGAATAGTTAGCTTAGCTCAGATAGGTCGCGAATTGCATGTATCAGGCAACAGTCAAAGCCGAGGTGTGTCGTGCACCCTTGAGGTAGTTGTCAAAATAAAATCGGCTGAGTGCCTTAAGCGCTCGCCTTAGTAGTCCGGTGAAGCTGTTAAGGCCTTGCTTGGTCAACAGCGTAGTCAGTTCGAAAGATATCTTGAGAGGTAGGATAATTTATATTTAATTATAAATTAAATGATTATTGTTGTTATGAATTGTAAGTTTCATCAGTCTCGAACAGATGGCGCTTTAAGTAAGTTTGTTATCAGATTTTAGTTTAATTTTCTGTTCCTTACTTTAACAATTTTCAGGCAGACTCATTACTCCATAATATAAAATACTTTATCATAAATTTAATTCAACGTATCTTAACTAAGCCACAGCAACGCGTGACCAGGCTAGTTAGTAATAATGTTCTTTTTTTTTATTGTACGAATAAGAACCACCCGACAACAAAATAATAATTTTGTTAAAGATGTTCAGAGTTGTGTGCACAGTATATTGTAAATATACTTATAATAATTCCTAATAAGTAGATTGTGAAAGACAAATAGACAACATAAACATAGGAAATCAATAAAAGTAACAATGAGTATGTAAATTAATGTTTTTAATTAATTTCCAAATAAAATGAATGTTATTACAATCATTTTTTTGAGCCACCAAATCCTGAAAATCCCATGATCTGTGCGAGCTCGGACTGCACTGGCGTATCTTCAGAGTCTTCGTCCATAAGCTTTCGTTTTTTATCACGACGTCTTTCACGCCGCAATTCTTTGACACGAGCTTCTTCTTCCGCTGCCTCCCTCAATCTTGTATCTAATTCGTAGTCACGTTTCTTCTCTTCTAATTTCCGCTTATTCAGAGCAAAACGTGCTTTGACCTAAAACAGTAATTTATTTTAAATATGATTATAATTGATTTGTATATATTATATATACATATTTATATCAATAATTTCACAAATGGGAGTTTTTGGCGGGATCTTTGTCTGTCATGTGGTAACTTTTATATTTTATTCATAATTTTGTGTTATTTGAATCTTTATTTAGACATATTGGCGATATATCTCTCTCAGAATTAATGTGTTAAAAGTACACTTTTAAATTTCTGTGAACAAATTACTGGTAGTTTCTAGTAATACTTAAGTCATAAAATACATTTCAATCATTTTTTTAAATGTCTGTCTGTTGGTTTGTTTCACAAGACAATCATATAGCATATGCTAAAGTAACATTTAATTAGTAACATTAGTTCTTTTATTCAAATTTGTCCACTCTATTAAAATTTATTTTAATTTGAATGATGGCTCAGTTAAGTATGAGAGAAGAGTAGGTAAGTAAGTGCATTTCAATCTCATATAGAACAAGAATATTAAATGATAAAATGTATAAATAATATCTAAGACATGGTAAACAAAAGACAGTTTTTTGCGTTGAGTTCTACACAGACGAAGTTGGAGCACAGCTAGTTATGTAATATAGTTTGTTTATTGTGTTTTTTATTGTGTTATTCACTTATGGTGAAATGGGTGGAAAATAATAGCATGGCGTATACATTTTGGGATACCACATTAACTACTTGGAAAATTCTAACAAGTGGGCCACCATTTTGTTAGAACATTGAAATTGAAATTACAAGACACTTGTAATATTAAAACCTGCTCGACAATGGCAATATATTCTGGAAGATTGGTAACCAAAATTAATATTAAAAAAACCCAGCAAACTTTTTAAATATTGTCTAAAGAGTATTAGTAATTGATACATCCATCCATAGAGTAAAGGATCTCATACTTTGATCAAAAAGTATTAATAACAAATTTTTACAGTAAGTATATGTCGGCGAGCAGGGGGGTGTCGCGGTGGCGCCTAAAAACTCTCTGGCCATGATCCATTACAAAAATGATATAAATGAGAACTTAAACCACCCCATCATAATAATATCCTCAGAATGAACTCACTAAACCACCCATAATAATAATATCCTCATAAACCTCCCATAATAATAATTTCATCACATCTCAATATAAAACATTTAATTACTATTAATTCAGACTATCACCCCATCTAATAATATTGTGACTCAACACCAAATAATAGTCAATTACTATGAATTCAGACTATTTGGTACAGTAGATAACCAATTAATTAGTTACAAATAAAAACTAATTTGTTTGCACAAACTAATTATTCAGTGTCTAGGTTAAGCGACTCGCACAGTGCGACACCAGAGCCAAGACTGACTAAACAATGGTCATACCGCTCCTGTTATACCGAAACAAGTCGAGTAGTACGGAGAGAAGTGTGACCGCATGACACAATCAATGTGGGTAGGTGCTGATATATATTAATTCCCATTATGTCCTGACAGACCTTACTCACTCTGTAAATATAATGCAGTATTACCTGGTCTAAAGAACTTCTTTCTATTTTCATTGACATGCCTAAATTCCTTTGATGTTTCTTTCCATTGATGTGATCCAGGAAGTTAATAGAGTCTTTAACAACACAGTCACAGACATTGCAATAATACCCTCCTGACTGTGATGTAGGGGTATTTTTGTTTATAACTACACTTTTACCAAGTTTTGAGTCTAAGTCTACTTTGTACTCTCTTTGTTTAAGAAGCTCACGTTTTACAGGGGCCACTGAAACATTATAAAAATTACAAAACATTTTTAAGAATTTACTTCTTAACATTTTTTTTATATTATAGGAGGCGAACGAACATACGGGTCACCTGATGATAAGTGATCACCACCGTCCATAGACACTAGCAACACCAGAAGAGTAGTTAACCCAACCTGTGTTAGGGGGAGGGAGGAGTGGGTAAAGGGGGAGGGGTAAGAGGAGATGGGTCTCCGGCGCTCTAACTGGCTGAACAAAACACAACAATGCAAGTACTGTTACTTCGGTTTTCTATGAGAGGGTGGTAGTGCCCCGGGTGAGTCGACCTGTTCATGCCTAAACCAGTAACAGTTTCAGTGTGGCTCTAACACCTAAAATCCACTTAATTACAGTTCTCATCAATCTCTTTGACTGCTCTGAATATAGCTGTAAGTTTCAGTGTGCATAATATCGTAAAGAGTTTAATATAAAACATATGCAAAATAATATTATAGGAATTGGCATTTGTTTATCCTGAAATTGTCTAAGTAGTTTTTTTTTCCGAACTGACTATGCTATTGACCTACCAAGGTCTCAACAGTTTCACCGGACTACGGCTTAGTAGTATACATCATTACATAGTATTAAAAAAAAAGTTCCCTCCTGCATCTGTCTGTCTGTTCACAATTAACTCAATAACTACTGAACGGATTTCACAGATGTAATTTTCACCAGTAGATACAGTGATTCACAAGGAAGGTATAAGTGTATAATTTGTCAAGTTTTTTTTACTATCAGAGCTGGTCAATGTCCGTTTTAATTTAATGTCAATTCAATTAAATTAAAATTTCAATTCAATTCAATTCAAAAAGTCAATTAAAATTTAATGTCCGTGCCTGCTAGTATTACATATTTAAAAACATTGTTTACAATTTTCAATTTGTTAATTTATCAGGGGAAGCAATTTATCACAAATGATATATCAAATCATTATAATTGCAACCACCATGTATGTTACCATTTATAGTGTTTATTATTGGATCTATATATAATAATAATATTTATTATGCAAAAGTTCACCCAAATAATTAATTATTATAAAGTTCAATTAGTATAAGGCGAATTGATTAAATGCAAAAACTGTCAATAGCTCATTAGGCAATTAGCCTTTCTATGTATCACATAATCATAATTTTCAAATGTAATTTTAATTTATCCTCAATACATAGAGTACGATATTTGAAAAAGATACTACCAAAGTGTACTTATATAAAACATTACACCTAAATAACACAATACCTTTCTTTTTAGATTTTTCCTCTTCTTCCAATTCTGCTTTTAGCCTTTCTGCTGCGATCTTCTCAAATTCGTCTTTATCCCATTTTCTACGATGGTCTTCGGGCCTCGTACTCATGATGCTGGATTATCGGTAATTTGTAATGAAGAAACGTAAAATTATCACGATTTGTTATGAAATCTGTGACTGAGTTACGGATAAATGGTAATATATTTTATACAGTTTACTGCTGTGAAGTTTCTAATACAAATAAACATGTATGTAATTAATTATTCTATATCGTAGACTCCATAAAAATGTATTATTTTAAAACGATTCACAATGCACAAACATTGCTAATGCGTATTTGACATCACCATTGTTGTTAGTAGGGATCTGTGGTAGGGATCACAGACTATTGTCATACAAGTGTAGGGATGGCGATCTGAAAATTGATTAAAACATCGTTTTATAGGTAACTCGATTATATTAATTGAAATGAAACAATGAATCGATCTCTAACACTATAAAATCATGATTCAATTTTTTCTGTTTATATAATTTTTAACTTAATTAAATATAAACATGATAAATGATTTATGGTAAACTTTTTATGGTTTAAAAAATATTTGCGAATTGTAAATAGTACTGTTGTAGGTAATATTTAATATGCTATAACAGACACAAATAAATATTTCATTATAATATACAAATGATTATCATTTTTACTTGTCACTGATAATAATTATGTTTTTTTTGTTAAACTGTTTTGAAACTTCTTATGAGTGAGATTTTAAATTCTGATTTCTTTTTGTGAATTGGTGGGGGTAAACACTATGTTCCGTATAGTAGGAGCAATTTCTCGCTTGCCTTTGGGTATTGGGGTCTATTCGCTCTTCTCGATTTATTTTTGAAGGTTTCACTTCACCCGCGTGTGTACCATACACATGCTTTTATCATTATTATTTCAGTATATTTTCAACATCTCTGTTGCTTGACTTTTGCTAAGCAGCAGGAGTTACCTCCAGCTTAAGCACTGAGTGTAGTTATGTATTAACTATGTAACGGTTGACTTCATAAATGTTCTTTAATCAAAAATAATGTTAAATTTATAATATCTCCTCACTTTTGTTTTGTTTTGCAAAATTACAGGAAATTATAAACTTTTCATGATATTATTAAAATTAGAGATGTTGATACATTCATAAATACTATGGGTTGATGAAGTTATACTTCTTTTGGCACCTTAGGGAAAAATGATGAGAGTAAATTTTTACATTGCGCGCTCACACCGTCACGAAAAACCGATATCCTGAAGATAGCTATAGTCAACATTTTGGTTCTTCATATTTGTTGTTTCTATTTCTTTGTATTACAACTTTCAATGTATTAAATACCTTTTTTCTATTGTTAGTGTCGTTTTTTCGAAAAACAGAATAAGGTGAAAGATAAAATTTTAAAAGAATCTTGCTACGCCAAAGAAATATAACTTCTAATGCGTGTAATCTTTTTTTTTAAATAAAAATAAAACAATAATTTATTAATGTTTTTTGAATAATAATTTTGGGACATCAATTATTTCTTGAATCGATATCACAGAACATAATTCGGTTTGATTTATAAATGATTATTACCGGGAAGAATAATCATCTCTAGTTGCTAGTGCATTTAAAATATTGCGTGATTCAGTGTTACCGCGTCAATATTATCCAATTACCCAATCTACTAATAGTAATAACTTTTGTATAACACTAGTAATTTCACACGTGTTTCCTATGTAGTAATTATTTTTGACTCTTTATTTTAGTCCGGTGAAGCTGTTAAGACCTTGCCAGGTCAATAGTGTAGTCAGTTTAAAATAAAAAAGACTATTTTATATCTATATATAGATTAATATGCATAGATATATTATTATAACTACAATTAAGTTATTGATATTATAATTAAGTTGTAGTTGACTTATTAAATTCATATAATAATATTCTACAGAAAATATATTTAAAAAACATATCTATGTGTATTTAAACATTATACGGTATAATGATTATATTATACCAATAATTGTAACATTACCAATTTTTAAGTAATTTGAGTAAAATACATATGACCATTTCATACTAGTATTCTAACTTTTCAATCGAATTTTAAAGCAACTTGAAGTACATGTTTCATATTTATTTATATATAATGAAAGATAGTTTAAAATAATACCAAAGTATTACAGATCAATATTACAGAGTAACCACCAAACTTATAAAAAAATAAAGCTATTCGAGAAATTAAAAATAGAGGCATTTTTTTTTATAGTAGCACGGCAAAATGATTGCACTGTACCTGATGGTAAGCACAGTACAATCCAGAAACAATGGCGACCACCGAGTGACACACTGTCCATCGCCGGTCGCCGCTGTCATGCCGGCCTGCGAAAAGCTGGATATGCACAGGCTGATCCCGAAACGCGACCTGCAGAAGCGAATCACAATGACGGGCTTTTTCCCCATATACATGGTGGTTGTGACCCAGTCAGGCTGTAAAACTCTACCACCCCACCATCGCCATTGCCTCGTTCGTTATTCAGCAGGGTGCACCACGTGCAGGTGAGGTTGGCCTGGATGTCTCAAGTTTTCGATGTTATTTGACACCCCTTACACTCCAGCATTATGTAGCTGATCACTCATGTCTTAAAATGTTCCCAGCTTTTAGTAAAATGAGCATCGGAATAAGTGTAGCAGCGAAGAAATTAAGAAAAAATCATCAATATAGACCATGATTTTTTTCATCGATTTACGAACTTGCAAAGGTAATTTGAAATTTCAGCCTGGTTTTGTTTTACGCCGTTGGTAAGTATCACAGGCGGTTGGTGTTGTTTTTCGAGTGTATTTATTAGTTAAATATGCCCACAAAAGCTACTAATTTTACTAATAGCTACGAATAATAAAGAAATTAAGCTTTCAATTTTAAATAGAGTAGGTAAATTAACTTATGACCTAATTGTATAGTGATTTTTAGTCTTTTTCTAGTGATTTATTTGACCGACTTCCAAAAAGAGTAGGTTCTCAGCTCAGTTGAATTTTCTTTATGTTTATTACTTTGAAACTTAAACCTTGTATATAATCTTTTTATTTCTTCTTGACATATAATTCTGATATTATCAAACTACTACGATATGGTTTATATATTCAGAAGTAGAATCAAATAAATTTTATTTAAATTAATATTAGCCTTTTTATTGAAATACCATGACAAATCATTAATTAAGAAATAAAATAAATAATTTAAAACGCGAGGAAATCTTAATGTATTTAAACTTAGTAACAGGTATTTATCATTTTTTTTGTATAATTTATTGGTTTGTATAACATTTTAAATTAACAATTTGTAAATAATTTTTTTCTATCTTTGGTTTATATTACATACTATTAACTTCCACTGCAATTTAAATAATAAATTTGGCGCTACAATAGCAACAGGGTTCATCATTGTTTATTTATTTATTTATTTTTTTATATTATTTATTTTTTATAAAAGTATTACATCATTACATAGTATAAAACAAAGTCCCCTACCGCTTATGTCTGTCTGTCTCTTCGCAATAAACTCAAATACTACTGAACGGATTTTCAAGCGGTTTTCACCAGTGGATAAAGTGATCCATGAGAAACGTTTCGGTATTTAATTTGTCAAGGTTTTTTTTATAATCAGGGCGGGACAACGTTTGCCGGGCCCGTTAGTATGGAATATATGTGGACGCTTGCAACATCAGAGGTGTCACATGCGCGTTGCCGAGCCTTTAATATTCTATATACTTTTTTCGTGAAGAATGCCATATTGTAGCCCCCAGGCAGGAAGTTAATTCCACAACCGAAGCATACATGGGAGGAAACCCCTCTGAAACCGGACCGTCCGAGACCATATAATTTTTCTGCTTAACATCAGGCAGCTAGCATGGTTGTTTGCCACCATCGTAGCGTAAAAAAATCAACACTCAAAAACGTATTATTTAATATTCACAAAAAATCTATCAAACTTCACGTTTCCTTACAGCAGTTATTTTTGGTTATATTATAAAATTATTTCGGGCTATCTATAAACCTTTGCGTATGCGCCATTTTTAAGGACCTTAGAACTATTATTTAGTCCCTAGAACTCAACACTTTCTCAAACATGTCCCGCCTTATGAGATTTTCTCCTTACCTCTAACCTTCATAATTGGATTGCACTGAGCTTGTGCGCTTGTGTAATTCAGTACAATGAAGTTACTTATTCGAGCTACAGTAAAATAAAAAGTTACTCTAACATATATATTGTAGTATTAAACCTTATTACCAGACATCTTGATATAACATGCGAATTTTTCTCCACAAACTCGGTGTTCAATAACATATCGAGATAAATATAATTTATCGACAACTATTTGAAATGGCATTTGTTCGACAGCTTAAGTGTCGATTCTCGATAGAGAGAATGCTTTTGAAACTATGCTCTTCGGATGTTTTTCTATTAAATATAGTTCGATGCACTTACTACATGGTAATCTTATAACCGATTTGTTTTCAGTAATTATTTGATAACATATTTGAAATGGTTTCCATAAAAATTATAAACGAACTTTAGGGTTATAATTCTCGTGCCTATTTATCTTTACTTACAACTATATTGTTTAATTTAGATTTCTTTGATTTAATATTAGGTAAATTATTACGTTAAGTATATTTATCTAGGTAAATTATTATTTGCATTTTAGTATAATTATTCTTTATTGTAAAAAGAATTATGTACTTAGTTATGATTTACTATTACTTGATAAAGTTAGCATAAAGTTTATAAGGGTGTGTAATTATCACATTCTCGAACTTTGCTTATTCGTTCTTACGCGCGCTTATAACTAAGTAATTAATTAACATTTAGTATCTTTTTTATTGGATAAAACTGAATTATTAGTAAATTTTGGTCAATTTATATAACTTTATACAACGCACTATGTGGTCAAAAGTAACTATTTTTATTAAAAAAAAAATAGATGGACTGATTCATTGGGCATCAAAGATCATATTTGTTGTGTAAGTATACAACATTAGTTGCCTTGTTACGATACCAAGGTATTGTAAATGACAAATTACGGTATTATAACTTAGGAATCTATTGTATAATGTCCGTTGCTATATAATTGTATTTTACAAAATGGATATAAATAAATGTAGCGTGAAACCAGTTTCATTGTCAGACATAAAATATTCGGAATCTGTATCAGAGAAAATGTTTCTTATATAAAAAATAAAATCCAATAAGTATAAAATGAAACAGACGGAATGACGATAAAAAGCAAATGAAAATGATCAGAAAAATTTCGAATCCTGTTCAATTCCAGCGATAAAAGCAGGGGTTTTAAAATGAGTAATGGGTCAATTTGTATTATTTATGTTTTATTCGACTTTTTTAAAAGGATAGTCTTACCTAGGTCTTAGAATTCTGAAAAAGGGCACAGTTGGCACTAACATAATTAGCAAACAGTTGATAATACGTAGATGGTAGAGCCACGCTGAAGCTATTATTGGTTTCAGCATGAATGGGTCGGCTCGCCCTTGGTACTACCACCGTCTTATAGAAAACCGACGTGAAGTAACAGTGCTTGCATTGTTGAGTTTCGTTAGGTCAGTGAGACCCTCCCCTCTCCTCTCCTCAGCCCTCCCTCCATTTCCCTCAAACACAGGCCGGCAACGCACTTTAGACTCCCCTGGTGTTGTCAGTGTCTATTGACGGTGGTGATCACTGAACAACTGAACATCACCTGTTCGTTTGCATGCTATGACATAAAAAGGTACATATGCATAAAACAGATACAGAACAAACAAGTATACTAGTTATTAACCGACTTCGAAAAAGGAGCAGGTTACTACGTTCGGTTGTGTGTATTTTTTTTTATGTATGTTAATCGATATCTCCGTCAATTATGAACCGATTTTAATGATTCTTTTTTTATTATAAATTTGAAGAAAATATTCAACCCCTAAGGGGGTGAAAAATCGTTTATTTGATTTTCACCCATTTCATATTTACGTATTTTCGTGAAATTTGAACCGATTTATTATACCCATTAGAAACCAGATATATTTATGAACACTAAAAATGGAGAAATAAATTTTTTTTCCAAAAAAAATAAACCGCTTTCGATGTGAAACACAAATAAGTCACTAAAAAGCGAAAAATAACTCAATAATTAAATTAAATAAAAAATATTGATATTCGCGCTACCGAATAATATATTTGAAGTCGATGCCAACCTACAGTTCAAATTTGTTGCAGGTAATAAAATATGTATACTATACAGATATCCATCATGAGACACCAGAGTGGACCAAAACTTTGTATGTAGATGATATGAATGTAGGTTGGCATTGACTTCAAATATATTATTCGGTAGCGCGAATATCAATATTTTTTATTTAATTTGGTTAATTTAATTATTCAGTTATTTTTCGCTTTTTAGTGCCTTATTTGTGTTTCACATCGAAAGCGGTTTATTTTTTATTTACATAAATTGTTTCATAAGTTAAATGTTAAAACCAAACTCGCGCTCAACTATATTAATAGCTCCATACGATTGACTTGTTGCATTATTATTTACACACTTACTTATAATTCAACTGTAGCCTAAGAAACTCTAGATACTTCATTAGTAATATTATAAATGCGAATGGGAATTTATTCGTTTGTTACCATTTCACGACTTAACTCATCATTGTCATCATTACCCTTATCCCACCTAAGTAGGGTCTGCACAACATGTTTTCTTTTTCCACTCTCTCCTGTCAAATGTCATCTCAGTATTCACACCTTTTACGCACATATCATTTTTCACACATTCCATCCATACTTTTTTAAATCTTCCTTCCTCGTTTTCATGACTTAACTGAAATTGTGAAATATAACATTTACGTTGTTAGGAGGTACAGAAAACGTCACAGGATTCCTTTCATTTAGGAAAAAAACAGAGTGTATCGTAACGACATACGATAGAAATGAAACTTTAGTATTACAGGGAAACATTTTAATTAAAAAATTATAACAAAGAGCCAACGTCGCGAGGTGTTCCCAGACGGTCATCCATACAAGCAATAACCGCGCCCGACGTTGCTTAACTTCGGTGGTCGGACGAGTAGTGGTGTTTTCAACAGTCTACTCGACACAGTGCTTACCCCAAAACTTTTCGTCACACAAAGAGGTTGCAAATCAGGATTTCAAAGCTTTCCCATAAGAAGAAAGTTTCCTAATATTAACGCGATCGAAGTCGCGAGCATAAGCCAGCACAATGATAAATATTACAAATACGATTACCCCAGTGGTAGGACAAGGCAACTGTGTTCTACTGGATAACGACAACCATACACTAAGTGTAGATCTCTCAGTGATTGTTTTTCGATTACACAGTAGTTATGTTCGGGATAGATAGATCTAACTTACCTTACAGACCTGACTCTACAAACGAATTCTTTAAAGGGATAAACGTAAAGATTCTCTCATAGACTACTTCTTTCTGTTTTCAAATATATTTGTTTGTATATCATATGAGGCAAACGAACA
This sequence comes from Antheraea pernyi, assembly GCA_015888305.1. Taxonomy (NCBI): domain Eukaryota; kingdom Metazoa; phylum Arthropoda; class Insecta; order Lepidoptera; family Saturniidae; genus Antheraea; species Antheraea pernyi. The sequence continues at coordinate 99,578 of MU159073.1, read as the reverse complement.
AGCGGGTCACCTGATATTAAATGATTACCACCGACTTTTTTTTTTATTGTATCAAGGCAAAATAACTGCACTATGCCTGATGGTAAGCATAGTACAATCTAAAAATAATGGTGACCACCAAGGGACACACTATCCATCGCCGGTCGCCGCTGTCATGCCGGCCTGCGAAAAGCTGGATATGCACAGGCTGACCCCGAAACGCAACCCGTAGAAGCGAATCACTATGATGGGTTTTTCGTCATATACATGGTGGTTGCGACTCAGTCAGGCTGTAAAACCCTACCACCCCGCTTTCACCATTGTCACCTTCGTTATTCAGCAGGGTGCAGCATCACGTGCAGATGAGGTTGGCTTGGGTATCTCAAGTCTTATAATACTATTCGACACCCCTTACACCCCTAAAACAACACCAGGGGAGTCGCAAGTGCGCTGCTAGCCTGTATTTGGGGGAGGGGGGATGAGGAGGGGAGGGCCTCCGGCGCTCTCACAGACCGGACGAAACGTAACAGTACAAGTACTGTTGCTTCACGTGGGTGTATCTGTGACAGGATGGTAGTACCCTTTTTTTTTTTTTTTTTTTTTTTTTTTTTTTTTTTGGGGGAGAACCATGGATACGCCACCCTCTCGGGGGAGAGGATGGGTTATGTCCGACTCGCACAGACTAAAACCCCACGGTGTACCGTCCGACCGTATTGTTGGGGCGGCAAGGGATCGAACTAAGCTATTCCCCTTAGATAGCCGCCCCAGCAGTCCGCCCGGCGGAAGGTGGCCGCCGGGCTCCATCCTAATAGGGAGACAGACTGGGTACACACCAGCTGCCTCTCCTCGCCGACCGGACCCGTGCAATGAGGAGATGGGCCCCCCGGCCCACCCCCTCAGGTCCGGCTATGGTGGTGAGAGGAGAAGGGCAAATCGCCGCCTCCTCCCTCCGGTCCTCCGTTGGCGGAGACGGCCACTCAGAGGGTCATCTTCGCGGACCCTCTCCGCCGCCTCCTTCTGCGAGATGACGTCCTCGCAGAAGGTGGCCATCGCAATCCATGCCTCTTCGCTGCCGAGCATGGCCGAAACCACACTCGGCAGCGACAAATCCAGCCCTACCGCCGCAGTCAGAATGCGGCGCTGTCCCTCCCACGCAGTACACTCAGACAGGGTGTGCTGCGCGGTATCCTCCGCAGCGCCGCATTCATGGCATGCGGCGGTTGGCTCCCTACGAGCGATCTGATGCAAGTACCACCCGAAGCAACCATGCCCGGTGAGTACCTGCACCAGTCTGAACGACAGGGAGCCCCAACGTCTCCCTATCCAATCCTTCTTTTGCCCGGCTGATGGCAGCCTGCAAGATTTTCTTGCGCTCCCTGTAGCTGCCATACAGCCGGGCTTCCTCCTCAGGGTCTCGGTGTCGCCTACGACGGCTGCGCCCGAATAGCCGTCGGGCCGCGGAGCAGGCAGCACGAAGATCGGCAATCTCCGACGTCCACCAGTACACCGCCCGTCTGTTTGGGCGGTGCGTACTCCGCGGCATCGACGCGTCGCAAACCTCCGTGAGGACACCACGGAGGCGGGCTGCAGACGCGTCGACATCCTCCACAGTCGGGGGTGTCATGGCCCAGGCCTGGACGATGGCCGCCTCTTCCGCCAATTCGCGGTCTAAGCGGCTCATCGCCCAACAGGGGAACTTCGCGCCCCTCCGGGGGCGTGTACCAGTACTGGCTTGGGAGGTGGAGACCTCAAACCTTATGTACCGATGGTCGGAGAGGGTCTCCACCCCCACCAGCACACGCCACCCCCGGACACGGCGCGCGACATACGGGGTAGCGAAAGAGACATCCACTATTGATCCCCCGTTCTGCCGCACGCAGGTATGGACGTTCCCCTGGTTGAGGAGAGACAGCCCCAGTTCGGCTGCCCACTCCTCAACGGCCATCCCTCGCAAGTCCGTGGCCGCCGCTCCCCAGGTCCTGGACTTAGCATTTAAGTCACCTAGGATTACTAGAGGGAGCGGCAAGAGCCGCCTTACAACCCCCTGCAGGGAGTCAAGGAAGTCTTCGAACTCCCACAGAGGTCTGTTAGGGGAGAAGTACACCCCCACAATGGCGTACTCTCCCCAGACGGCTGCCACGAACCCGGCCCCCGACTCTCGGACCGCCAGAGACGAACCCGAACCAGACAAGATCACCACGGAGCCGTTCCTATCCCCAGCCCAGTGTGGCTGGGGTGGGGTATAATAGGGCTCCGCGGGAACCGCCAGCCCAATATCCCACTCCGCCACTGACTGGACCAACAGGTCCTGTGCAGCGGCGCAGTGGTTTAGGTTAGTCTGGAGGAAACTGTAATGGGTGCGGTCCATTACTGTTCCATTTCAGCTTCCTCCTGCCTGGCGGCTTCAACTCTTGGGACTGTTATCGTTGCGGGGGCGGGGGCGTTCCTTCCCTTTACATTGGGGGGCTTGCAATTGCGGCCCCCCATCTGATGTCCTGAGGGCCTACCTGCATCGGCACATACGGTGCACTTCTCAGCAGCCGATGTGCAGGTGGCCACCTTGTGCCCCGACGCACCACATCGGTAACAGTCCGCCCCTCTGTTTGACGACGAAGGGCACATGGGGCGGGTGTGCCCCAAGCCCATGCATTTGTAACAGCGCATGGGCTTCTCGCTCAACAGGACTACCTGAGCCACACTCCAGCCGACCAAGATCTTGCCGACTTGGAAGAGCTCTTTAGCCGCCGTCGCCGGGAGGGTAATGTGCAGAGCTCCCTGGCCTCCCCCACTGCGCCTAATTTCGCCAGCCTTCATTAAGGTTTCTTCACACCCGGCTTTAGCCGCCACAACCGTCAGAACCTCTTCGCGCGACACCGAATCGTCAAGGCCAACGATCCGGATGTCGGCTTTTTTCACCGGTATGGCGACCGTGGCGATATCAGCCAGGGCCTCACGCAGCCTCCGGGCAAGCTCTTCGGCTTTCTGGGCACCCTCTGACACTTCTATAAGCCTAGCTCCCGTGGCCGTCTTCCGTACGTTGGGAGCAGTGATTCCCATCTCTGCGAGGGGAATCTGCTCCCGTGCCTTCAGGAGGGCGGCCTTATAGTCCACTCCTCTCTCCGCCGCCCCCTGCTGCAGCGTTATTACCACAGCAGCAGAGCGAGGAGCGGACGGGAGCTTCTTCGCCCGCAATTTGGCTATAGGCCTCCCAGCCACCGCCGAGGCTGTAGTGTTAGGCGCAGCTACCTTCGCTGCCCTTGCCTTCTTCCGGCTGATGACTGTGGCCCAGTCTGCTCCAGGCACAGTCGCAGCTGGGGCAGGAAGGTCTGCCCACTCCACACCCAGAGGGGCAGTGCAAGGCCCCGCTACTACCTTCCCAGCCCCCCTCGAAGAAGAGGTCCCCCTAGAAGCCACCGGAGCCTTCTTCGGCTTAGGCTGAGGGACCGCCAGAGGCTTCGGTTTAGGCTGTGGGGCCGCTTGAACCCCCTTCTTTTTATCCGCTGCTAATTGCGGACGAACGGGAGCTTCAGGGGGCAAGCGCCTCTCCAGGTTCTCCAGGCGCGCGTTTAGCATGTTGCTAAAGGACGCCTGGAGGGTCCTCTGTAGCCGCGAAACTGCCCCTTCGAGGGCCTCCTCCCAGTTTAGGCTTGGAGCCTCGACCACCAGTGGCTGCCGGGGGGGAGGTGGAGGCATCTTCTTCGCCTCCTCCACCGTTCTCTTCCAGGCAATGATTTCCGCCTTGAGGTCGTCCACTTGGCGGCGGAGGTTTTTGGTTTCCCTCTTTAGTTTGAGGGTTTCCTCCGCCTCTGTTCTCTCAGCCAAGGACTCCACCACCTCCTGCAGGATCCTCGCCGCCCCTTTCAGCTTGCCGCGGCAAGGTCCCTGCAGGTTCTTGGACTTCTTCACGACGTCAAATATCTCCGCGATCTTGCCCCCTGCAAGGGCACTCAGCGAGTCGGCGTCGAGGGCGCCAATATCTATTGGAGGTGCAGGGGGCTTACTCTCTGCCCCGGAACCTACGGCCGAGCGAGCCGCAGAGCCAGCACGTGATCCTACAACAGAGCAGGCTCTGGATCCCTCTGAAGAGCCAGCAATGGAGCCAACCGCGGAGCTTGGCAGGCTCACGCTCAAGTGTCCAGACATTGCTCCGGATAGCGCTCTGTCATAGGAGCCATCGGCCTCCCCCATGACTCCCCGTCCTCCACCACGTGACCGGGGGCGTCCCCTGTTCGAACCCCTCTTGCGGTATGACACCTTCGGCCCCTGCCGTTCTTCCACTTCGGTATCCGAGTCAAACACTCGGGACACACTATTGCGCTTCTCGCCTATCTTGGCCGCTTTCTTTTTGGTGACAGAATCCGCCTTGGCCACCTCCATTCCTTCTGCTCTACCCGCCGCACGGGTGGTAACTCCCGTGCCATTCTTACTTCCTGATTTTAAATAAATAAAAGAATTATGGTCCATTTTTATTCCCACGAGTATGGGGGAAAAGACGGTCCACCCAGGCAGTGCCCCCTGTACCTAGGTAAGCCTAGCGTAACCCGTCAAGAGAGTCGGCCGGTCCTCTGACGGGGGTCGCACTAGAGACTGATCTCCCATCAGCCATGCATCCTCTCGCGGTGCGCCGCCGCTTAGAATTGGGGTAATTTTTTATAGAGGTTGTCTTCCTCGCGGTCCGGGCGATTAAGCCAAGACCCTCGTTTCCATTGGAGCCGCGAGACATGACCACGACACTCCAACTGGGATTACGAGATCGACGGTAGGAGGCAAGGCAAATGCCCTACCAACACGCCCGACGGCAGTGCAAGTGCACGCCGAACCCGCCAGCGTCCTATCGTCAAGACGATGAGAGAATCAAGTCCGTTAAGCAAGCCCAGTTTGTCAGGTATCAGCCGCCGGTCAAAGGGACCGACGTTGCCCGGGGTAACCAGTAATAACTTGTTTACTTGGTTAACAGTTTTCAACATCAGACTAGGCTGTTAAAGAATATAAAAAGCGTGTTTGTTTCTGGAGTCACATAAATGAGTGGCATAAATGTTTTCCTAAAATTGGTTAATGAAGACGTGCACTGAAATAAGCGAGAATATTGTGAGAAACAATAAATTAATTTTTGAGCAGTTTCTGTTTTTTTTTAAATTCATTCTGAAAACTTATTACGTTCCACGTAGGTTTAGAAATATAAATAAGAACCGTTGGGAAATAAGCTAGACGCTGTCGCCAATGTTTTGTTTAAAGTGTTCTATGCACATTTGCAAACATAGCTTGCAACTTGTATCTGGTTGAGTGTAAACACACAGTATTAGAAATAAATAATGCAAAAATATTTAATGTACACATTTGTAAAATGAACTTGAAATTAATAAAAAAACGACTAAAATTATTGTGAAAAAGAAATCATCAAACCTTACCACTAACATATTGAACAAATAAAAGAAATACCGTTAAATGATTTCTTAATAGATAAATAATATCTTAATAGATTTTAATAATTTATTAATAGATCTATATATTATTTTATGTGTTTTAATTTTATTTGATATTATTCAGTATAAATAACCTTTGGTATTACATGTACTAACCACAAATACGCTATAGAATAATATTACGTTCATATTATAGTAAAAAATAATAGACACATAATCTACAGTCTTACGAACAATCTATTTCTTAGTGAAAAACAGAATCATGACGTTGATAAATGAACAAAATCCATTTCTCAAAGTGCGTGGCACGTTCAATAGGACATTTCCATAAATTACTACAAGACAGGTACAGACAGTACTTATGTTAAAGAAAAAATGTATTTTTTGTTCAACAGATTAATATAAACTACCAGATCTATTTTGTTGTTTACCGAGATGATAAATAATGTAGGTATGTTTACTCTTGTTCACATCTAAATAGGTGTTTTCATAAAAAAAGTCTGGATAAAAGTATCTTTTTATTTCATAATCGAACAGGAAAACTTTTCGTGTACACGTCTGTTATAATTCGTATAGTTTTATTTTGGGCTTAGAGAAATATTACGTACAAGATGTGAGCAGGTTAACTATAAATACAGAGATATTGATGGATTGAGAAAACTGCTGATTAATTATCAATAGTTATAAACGAAATCTCAAAACTGTACGTTATACCTGGTAAAAACGCGGATCTTTTATCATAGAGAAATGTTGTGTTTTCTCGAAAATACAGTTTGGAGTATAGTTATATAAGACCTTATGACGTTTATTCATGACGCGCCTATCACTATTTTAGGTTAAGTTTTGAAAACTATAGCTAAAATACCGAACACGATATAAAATACAATTATTAGTGACTAATAACATTATTTGAAGTTAACTTAAACTTAATTATTACACGCATTATATAAAATGGCACCAAAATGTAAAAACAAGTGTGAAATGGATGAAACAAACTGCATTTTAAATTCAAAGAGTTCAGTGTTCAAATGTCGTAATTAGTTTTTAAATATTGTTAATGTAAGTGGCCGGTTCCGACAATTTTTAGTGCACCTTGTGTTTATAATTATGTATTAATCTCGCACTAATTACTCTCACCGAAGCTATATTTATTAAATTTTTTAATGTGAATGTTTTACAGATCTCGATTTCAATTTATCAAATAATTTTATAATTTGAATAACTCATTTCATAAGGCATTCAATGAATGTTCAATAAAATTTAAGTTTCGAGGATTAAGAAAACAATTCGCAAATAATAAGGTACTGCTGGCTACAATATTATTTTTCAGCTAAGCGTATCCTTTCTACAAAACTATGATTTACTGATTGACAGATGATTGACTAAATTTTGTCACAGTAACTCATATAAGAAAAAAAATATATAGTCAGAATGATTATATACCATTTTCATATTTGATACCTTTACCTTTATATCTAACAGGCTGTCTCATTACATTAAAATATACTTCAATGCTATCGGAAAGCACTTTCGCTGAAATATAAAATAAAACTCTACACAATATGCATGAAAATGTTATTTTACGACCTACTTTTTATTTTATTTGCAATAGCGGCTGTCAAACTCAGTGGCTGTTTGTTTTTCCGTCCGTTTTACTATACAACTAAACTGAACGCTTGGTTAAATAACTAGTATTGAAAATATTAAAAGACTATGCGAGGTATTGTCTCCTTTAGTAATAGTAACACTATAGTTGAATTTTAGTTTGTGTTGTTATATTATATAGGAGTACTGTAAGGGTCTATATTACCTTGAAAGTTGGTTGTCTTAGTTCAAAATCTTAGTGCTATCTTTGATCTTGTATTAGATTAAGTGCCCAGAAACAAGGAAAGTTTTCACGAACACTATTTATCACTGACAGTTTTTTGTAGCTCTATATTCCATAAAGCAGTCTGTGTAGGTCATTCACATAACGTTAGATAAACAATTAATCAAATGTTTCACATATATGTCACAGTATATTTTTAATGCATGTTAAGGTTTTTTTTAAACCTTAAATTTAACTTTACTTTATGGGGAAAAATGGGGCAACATCAAAATTGTGTTCAAAATTTTTTTTTAATTGAATAATGAAACCGAAATTACATCTGTAATATTTAATTTTATTTTATTGATTCTATCACTGTTCAGCACATTATAAAAATGATAGAAGTTCTGGTCAAGAAAACCCTTAAAGATATTGTTCTAGACATGAAACTCTACGTTCAACTACTTTTTAATTTATAGAAATGGATACTAGAAGTAGATGTCTAGAAGGACAAAGTCAGCTATTTGTCAAAAACAGTTTTTAACGGTATTTTACCGATTCCTGTTGACATTTTTTTTACACTTACAACTTACTTTAAACCCATAAGAAATGCCATTACGAAAGAAAAACCCACTGCGAGTATAAATTAAAATTTGAATTTTTGGTGGCCTTTTATTAAAGTGGTAATTTGACTGTCTTGCCTTTTCACTTAATTTCGTCATAACAAGTGAAATAGTCCTGGGTCCAGAATACATATGACGTAAATATAAAAATCATATATTAATTACTTAATTGAGTCTTTAAGCTTTTAATAATGGATTTTTTGAAGACGTACAGCCACGCTGAAGCTATTTCTGGTTTCAGTATGCATGGGTCGGCTCGCCCGGGGTACTACCACTCTCTCACAGAAAACCGACGTGAAGTAACATTGCTTGCATTGTTGCGTTTCGTTCGGTCACTGAGAACGCCGGAGGCCCACTTCCCTTTTCCCCCTCCCCATCCCCTCTCCACCCTCCTCTAAACATAGGCTGGCAACGCACTTGCGACTCTCCTGATGTTGCAAGTGTCTATGGACGGTGGTGATCACTTGCCATCAGGTGACCCGCCTGTTCGTTTGCCTTCTATGATAAAAAAACAAGCATTGGCTAAAACGATTAGTTTTTAAATATTTAACAATTCGTTCTCATAACTTTAGTACATAGAGGGCTAAAAATTGGGTTGTGGGAATACTTTATAAGGCACTCCAGGAGTGACTAGCAAGTGCAGTAGCCGAACTACTATAAAATTTTACCTATGGCATGGTATCATCCAGAAGTTTTCCTTCGCCGGTTCATTGTAAGATTTCGACTTACGTCGATCAGTGTAGTGTTCGAACACTACAACTTAGCTACCAGCACTTAAAATAACAAATATTATACTATTTTAAAATATAAAATATCGTAATCTGAAAATTAATATACTTATTTATTTTATTTATTTATACATTATGCGTTAAATACGCAATGGCGGACTTAATGCCGAAGGCATTCTCTACCAGTCAACCATTAGGTGATGCAGAGATAAATGTTGGTAGGTGTAAAAGGAGAAATTTTATAAAATTATGTTTAACCTATTTAATATAACAATATATAAATAAAATATCAACACCGATATACGACATATATACAATACGTACATATAACAACATCATACATAAATAGAACTATAATAAGTCAACATCAAGTACTAAATACAGCATTAACCAACTTGATGGTACATTAAATACAAAGAATCTAAGATTAACACGATGACCACATTTAGGTAATATATAGGTATGCATACTTGGGATATATTTTGCAAACTTTTCTCCGTCACTTCACTGTGTCGAAATGGGAAACGAACAAGACAATCATAAGTTTATGACAGCAGCGAGAGAAGTTTTGTTGAGTTTGTTGCAAATTGTTCCCGTTGAAAAGTTCTCACAAATAAATGTTTGGTGTTTTAGTGCGAGTACATATATCTGTATTTTTATAATTATCATGCACTTTACAGTAGAGAGGGCTTATACGAAGTTGATTCTTACTGAATTACGTAACTGACTTTTACAAATAATAAAACGTTTTCGACGGTCATTTTTTAAACCAGTTTCCCTTCTTAAAATGTCGACCATTCGCTACTGATATCATATAGGTAAATACTGAATCATTTACGATATATAGTTGTTATGTAACTTTATGGTTCAATTGTTGTCAAAATAGATTTTAAATTTAAAATCTATTAACTCATTTTAAACCTCTTAACAGAATCATCACACGCTAAATTTCAGGCACTTTGTATTAAAATGAACCTAAGTACTTATCTAACAACAAATTAATATAGAGTAAAACATCAGAGGTTTTTTATACAATTTATTTACAGTTTTCGTAAAATAATTCAATCTTAATTACCTTCATTTATTGTGAAAATTGAAACTGTGATAACTAACTGATTCTCAACCGCTTCGTTGGGCATTAGATCATGGCAATGTCCAATGTCAATAGAATCCAAAAAATATGTAGTCCAGAACATCTACGAAAAATTCCGCATCGAATGGTTTTTTTTTTTCGAACTGACTATGCTATTGACCTGCCAAGGTCTTTACAGCTTCACCGGACTATTTGCATCGAATGGTTTTATGCGAATGTCGATGCGTTAAGTAGCTTTTACGTCAGAGGAACTGTGTTTTCACTATATATACATATAGGTAGGAGATAGACAAGGCTCTTTTTTATATCATATATATATACATAGGAGACAAACGAACTGGTGGGTCACCTGATGTTAAGTGATCACCACGGTTCATAGACACTTGCAATACTAGAATAGTCGCAAGTGCGTTGCCGGCCTGTGTTTGGGGGAGAGGAATGGGGAAGGGTGAGGGGGAGGGGAAGCTGCTGCTGGAAGCACTGTTACCTCACGTCGGTTTTCTGTGAGAGAGTTTTACTACCCCGGACGAGCCGACCCATTCATACTGAAACCAGTAGTAATAGCTTCAGCGTGGCTCTACCACTGTCACTGGCACTGTCTTGGCAACTTAAACATGTACAGTCCTCTTCAATATTATTGGCCGAACTGAATATAATCGTAGGTTTGGGCGTGTAATATATTCAAGAGTTTAATATAAAACAAAGAAAGTATTTTATCATAGGAATCTCATATTGGCAATTATTTATCCTTCAGTTGTGTCGATGTTAAACTTATAGTATTATACGTATTTATACCTAAATCTTACGTATTTTACGCAACCATCTACAGAGCGGTCAAAAAGTTTTAGATTGTGAAGGTACCAAAAAACCGAAATAATCCTAACAAATAGGATCATAGGCTTTTCAATATCTAAAATAATAATTAGAATTTTTTAATTGATTTTCAATAATTTCAAAAAACGTTACTATATATTTTTAATGCAACCATTTTGAGTAGGTATATTAAGGTAATAGATGCATTAAACGATAATCTTTATAGTCTATAATCATTTTTGATTATGATTATATAATGTACTTCCCCTCAATAATAATGTTTTACATTTAAACCTTATATTATCGCGCGGAAACCCAAATGCATAATATATTAGAGTGTTAATGCTTTGAGGACGGCAGTAAACAACGCTATCTCTCACATTAGATGTTTAAATTTGTTTCGGAATGAATGTTTAAATTTGAAGCTCATTTCGTGGATGCGAACTTATATATTTTGTAATCGATTTCTAATATGATTACACGATACATTAAAAAAGGTGTGTGTGTACTTATGTACACGCGTTAGAAGTTATACTTCTTTGGCGTAACAAGATAAAAATCTTTTCAAAAATTTTATCTTTTGCCTTATTCTACTTTTGAAGAAAAAACGACACTAATAATAGAAAAAGGGTATTTAATACATTGAAAGTTTTAATACAAAGGAATATAAAACAACAAATGCAAAGAAACAAAATGTTGACTATAGCTAGCTTCAGGGTGTCGGTTTTTCGTGACGGTGTACGCGCGTATCGTTAAAATTTACTCTCATATTTTTCCCTAACGCGCCAAAAGAAGTATAACTTCAATAATCGATGTGTTTCGAATAAGGAAGAATTAAAATATAATGTACCTATATTATATCGGTGTTCACAAATAATTATTTATTATATATATTTGCAAATAGCTAAAACAATTTCACTCAAATTGTATTGCTTTAAGCTAGACAATGGGACTATTGAAGTGCGATACAATGTTTACTGGAATGAATGGCGCGCATTCTCTCAGAACAGTCGGTTCAATTGTAGTTGCTTCAATATTCATGCTAATACTTGCTAATGTTAACGCCGTCTATGCAATAAATTAAATTTTAGACTTCCAGTATTGTGTGGAATTCAGTAAAAAATCTATTTGTTAATTTCTATAATCAATTAGTAAAATCTAATAGGTTTTCATAAGATCTTTAGAAAGGCTCGAATGGTGTATTTCCTTTTATATTTTTAGTTGGGTATAAAAACAAATTAATGCTAATGATTAGTGCCATACTAATCGAACTAATATTAGAAGGGCGAAAGTGAGTTTGTTTGTTTGTTACGTTTCCACACCTTAACTAATCAACTGAACATCATAAAGTATTACATACACGTTGTCAGGGCTATAAATAAGGGCGTAGGGTAAATGCGATCCATAAAAAAGTACCGTTCCCAAGGATATGTCAAATCTATATTAATATCGTAGGTGGTAGAGCCACGCTGAAGTTATTATTGGTTTCAGCATGAATGGGTCGGCTCGCCCGTGGTACTATCACCCGACCCACAGAAACAATCCCGTGAAGTAACAGTGCTTGCATTGTTGCGTTTCGTTCGGTCAGTGAGAGAGCCAGAAGCCCACTCTCCCCTCCCAATTCCCCCACTCCCTTCACCCCCAAGGCTGGCAATGTACTTGCGACTCTCCTGGTGTTGCTAGTGTCTATGAGCGGCGGTGATCACTTAAAAGTAGGTGACCCGCCTGCTCGTTTGCCATCTATGATATAAAAAAAAACGAGTAAAGCTAAAAGCTGGTTACTAAACGATGTCTTAAAATATATTCAGACTAGTTAGGCTTCTTTATATGGCAGAGAGAGAAAGGAAGATGAAAGAGTTGAACGTTTACTGACCTTAAATACTTATAAATTAAAATTCTTTTACATAAAATGTACATAATTATTAGCGACCACCCTTGAGATGAAAATCCGTCACCAAGTACCTAGGGATGTGGTGTTCCGGAAGCTGCATTTGAGAGGTAGATCCTCTAGGTTTAGTTTAGCATTCTGGACCACATTGTCATTTAACATCAGTGTGCTTAGTGTGAGTTTGCAAAAATGTATCCAATAACTTTAACTATGCGATTACCGAGGTTACGGGAAATGTAATGAGACCCGAGTACATGCGAGTGTGAGTTCATTTTGTGTTGGCGATTCGTTTGACGTTGTCTCACCGTATAAAATGATTATTTTGTTTTTATTATGTTGGCAATGTTAACGTCATATGATACCCCGACCAAATTGAAAAGTTTGTATAAACAATATACTCTTCAACAAAACTAGCTACGCATCGATTTAGGCGGGTTACATAAACAAACGCATATTTGTTTATTTACTTGTTAGATTTGTGAATGTTACATTCCTACAAATTATACTTTTTAACCGACTTCGAAAAAGGAGGAGGTTACTACGTTCGGTTGTGTGTATTTTTTTTTTTTATGTATGTTAATCGATATCTCCGTCAATTATGAACCGATTTTAATGATTCTTTTTTTAATTGAATCGATTATATTCAGAGGTGGTCCCATATAAATTTGAAGAAAATATTCAACCCCTAAGGGGGTGAAAAATCGTTTATTTGATTTTCATCCACTTCATATTTATGTATTTTCGTGAAATTGGAACCGATTTATTATACCCATTAGAAACCAGATACACACATCAAAAAAGTCTAAGCAACATGCGTGATATTACAAATTTTACCATTTATATTAATTAATTTCTAAGTATTTACTCAAACAAAGTGCGTAGGTAAGTAAACTTTTTTGTTATTGATGACATACTGGCTAGTTGTCCGACTTCGAAAAAGGAGGAGGTTACTACGTTCGGTTGTGTGTATTTTTTTTTTT
>MU159073.1:51902-84727 GCA_015888305.1 Antheraea pernyi | reverse complement strand
AGTAGTTCCTGAGATTACCCCCTACAACGTCACAACGTCACAAACTTACAAACTTTACCTCTTTATAATATTAGTATAGATTATTCTACTATTTCTTACAACAAAAGGCAATATAAATAATCATCATTTACCAATTTTATTTAATACATCACAAACGTGAGATAGTTTTCCAATTTCCCAATCTTTCCAATGCTTCGGTTTTACAACCCTTTTAAGATGTCCATTTGTAACAGAAATTGAAGAAACTTGTATTAAGATATAAAATCGGCTATAAATCCGTCCCGTCTACGTTTTTCCTGTTTATACCGTATTGGGTTAAAAGGTAAAATTTAAATTCTGAAGGTTTCTGATGTTTGTAATATTTAAAGGAATTTAATCATAAACTTCCATTAAAACGTCATAAAAAAGTTTAATATTATTTTGTATTCATATCGACACAATATGCATATATAGATCTTCTTCTTCTTACCCTTATCCCACATAAGTAGGATCGGTACAACATGTTTTTCATGTTGTGGTATATGATTTGGCTTAATTTTTACGATCGGCCGCCTGCCTGACATCAACCCTCCTTGGGATTATTTTGTTGTACCACTGTATTTATGATTATTATTATATAGTTACGAAGTCTGATGGGCTCTTTTAGCCTTACAATTAGTTGTTCTGGTTAAAAACGAAGTTCTTCAAGATTATACTTCTTATATTGCCATTTTTATGTAACTTTAGACTATTCCCGAGGACTGCATTTTCTGTTTTTTTTTTCAGGATTCGTGGTTTCCGAGTTTTCTCAGTAATAGTAATACAATATTAGATATAATAAACCATTACAAAAATATAAAATATGAAAACTTATAATAGAAAAATAAATGCAAATAGAAATTGATAGTAATAATTTATAAGGGTACTAATTATATATTCCTATTTAAAGTTGTTTACTTAAAACTAGCTGAAACCTGCGACTTCGTCTGCGTCATTGCATTGCATGTACAGAGGAAAGACAATAGACCATACTGTTTGCTTGACTCTAATGCAGGAAAACGTAAAAGCGTAACGTGCTTAGTATTAATAAAAATCTTAAAAGTTATTAACTTTATGTTATGGCTGATTATTTGATATCGATGGACATCGATGAACGTATGTTCGAATTCTAGCAAGTAATTCGGAGCTTTCGGTGAAGGTAAAACATAGCAAGGTGGTAGGGTCTTTTGTAAGTCTGCCTGGCTACTTGAAAATCTATGGCCAAGCATCTTGATGTAATCTGGCAGCTACACTTGAAGCCAGTTTCGTTTAGGTTTAGTGTGTTTACCATCTTAGAGTGTACACCTATGCGGTGTTATCACAAAAAAGTTAATACGTATTGAATCCTGGCTTTAAAAATGTTTCGTATTAAATGTACCGCGGTCGCTGCATGTCCGCCATCTTGCTCTTTTGTCTCGCTTTGGTTACGTTAGGTGAGACTTGCGAAAAAGGATAACGCGAACTTGCCTCGGGCGAGCGCGGTACATTTTTTACGAATCCTTTTTAAAGCAAGTATTTAATACGTATTTAATTAAGAAGGAAAACAGACAAATAATTTAAAACTATCCAGTCGTTTTAGTCGACTAGCTGAGCCCGCGACTTCGTTCGAACTTGATGTACAAAACAGTGGCTAATGAAGTCATCTGAATGTATTAAGCCTAATTACTATGTACTTTTCTCTCGTACTTAGGTCGCGTCGTCATTAAAAATACAATAACTTTTGATAAACCGAACCAATGTTAATGAAATAAAGATTAAATGCTACTCGATCATACGCTTTATGATTTCCTTGAAGAGATTATATCATGAACGCAGTACTTTATTAGTGATTCGTGTTCATACAAACAGTCAGACAGATATTTCTAAAAATGTTTGAAATGTATTTTTAACCGACTTCGAAAAAGGAGGAGGTTACTACGTTCGGTTGTGTGTATTTTTTTTTTATGTATGTTAATCGATATCTCCGTCAATTATGAACCGATTTTAATGATTCTTTTTTTAATTGAATCGATTATATTCAGAGGTGGTCCCATATAAATTTGAAGA
Source organism: Antheraea pernyi (assembly GCA_015888305.1). Taxonomy (NCBI): domain Eukaryota; kingdom Metazoa; phylum Arthropoda; class Insecta; order Lepidoptera; family Saturniidae; genus Antheraea; species Antheraea pernyi. The sequence goes on along the minus strand of MU159073.1, from coordinate 82,663 downwards.
AAATATTCAACCCCTAAGGGGGTGAAAAATCGTTTATTTGATTTTCATCCACTTCATATTTATGTATTTTCGTGAAATTGGAACCGATTTATTATACCCATTAGAAACCAGATACACACATCAAAAAAGTCTAAGCAACATGCGTGATATTACTCTTCATACTTAACCTGAGGCAACCTTGAAGCAAGTGTTCAAAGTTTTGCACAAATGTGTTATCGCAAAGGTAGTTGTTGATGTCAATAATCTTAAAGCAATTAAAGTATTTCCTAGAATACCATATGGTACACTAGCTTTTACTGACGGCTTCCACACCTTCTTTTTAATGACTCAACATAAGCGTCCGCTAAACTCTTTTGTAAAGTTGAGAAGTGATAGGTTATCATGTCACGAGGAGAGATGAAAACCATGTACCTGGAAAAGTTTTAAGTAGGATGGTGGACAGTAACTCTGCTTGCATTATTGTGTTTCGTTCGGTCAGTGAGAGCGCCGGAGGCCCACCTCCCTTCCCCTCTCCTCACCCTCTCCCACCTTAACCCTTCCCCCCAAAGGGTGGCAACGCACTTGCGACTCCTTTGGTGTTGTTAGTGTCCATGGACGGTGGTGATCACTTAACATCAGGTGACCCACATGTTCGTTTGCAACCTATGACATAAAAAAAAAAGATATACGAGTAGAGGAAGACCGAAAAAGGTATTAATGGATTGTGTGAAAAATGATATGTGTATAAAAGGTGTGAATACTGAGATGACATCTGACAGGGGAGAATGGAAGAAGGAAAACATGTTGTGCCGACCCTACTTAGGCGGGGTAAGAGTAAGTAGACGATGATGATGCAGTTCAAAAAAAAATAAACCGCCTTCGATGTGAAACACAAATAAGGCACTAAAAAGCGAAAAATAACTGAATTATAAAATTAACCAAATTAAATAAATAATATTGATAATCGCGCTACCGAATAATATATTTGAAGTCGATGCCAACCTAAATTTCAAATTTGTTGCAGGTAATAAAATATGTATATATACTATACAGATATACATCATGGGACACGAGAATGGACCATGCATTATTCATGAAAGTACATTTGCTACCCCTATTAGCTCCTGATAGGATCCAGACACATGTGTATTAAGCACATTTTGTAGAGATCACGATTATTGCACTTATATGATAAAAAGTCCACTTATTAAGATCAAGAATATTTACCTTTATTTTCAATGTAACTCGTAGTGATGAAGACTTTAGATTTGTTTGTCGTATAAGTTCTTTACACAAACACTGTAATGCTTTCTTTGTTAAGTGATACCTTTTCATAATATGAATCTCCATAAGATCTTCTAATGGATCATTGTTACTGCGAACTTTTGTATGAACAATGGCCATATTATTACTTATATCTTGTGCTCTAAGTATTTTGAACATTTTCAACACAAAAAATAACGTACTCCTATATAATTTATGCTATAAAAACACTTTTACGCTACAAAGCTAAACTTTTCACGACAAAAATCACAGTGAAACATATACTAGCGTAAATATGAATATGTTTCGGTTTGGAACGTCAAAATGGCACTTCATTGTAACTCGCACTCGCAAATAAGCATTTACGCGCCTTTACGTACTCGCGCATACTCGCGTTTCGAAACTTGATACCTATAAAGTAAACAAACAAAACTCGCACTCACAAACGATGTCTGACAAGCGAGCAACTAGATGGCGCTTTTAAAATCCCATACAAACCATAGTGAACGTCAAAGCGTTCGAGTGTGTACAAAAACTCACACTAAGCACACAGAGCGTAGCAGTGCGGAGTACGCGGCGCGGCACGGCGTACGGACCGGTTTCCTGCAGTGACCCCGCGGAACAAGATTGTATTGCACAACAGACTGCCGATTCAACGAACATTTCTTACGAAGCAGAGCATGAACGAGGAGTGTTATACTCTTCATCTAAACATATGGGATTTTACAAGGATTCTTCTAAAGATACGAAATGACTTGTTACTACTTTTCGACAGGCACATTTGTAAATTTTTTCAATGTTTATATTTTCTTACTAGCCGACCCGTGCCCACTTCGTTGGGCGGTAATACGTAAGCGTGGAATGATTATTTTGCGCTAAGACGCAGCGGAAGCTCTGAAAAGGAAAAAAGGCCCCGATTTTGCAACATTCTTCATTGCTGCTCCGCTCCTATGTATCTTAGCGTAATGATATATAACCTATAACCATCCCTGATAAATAAGCTATATATGAAAGAATATAAAGAATTTTCCAAATCGGACCAGTAGTTCCTGAGATTACCCCTTACAACGTCACAAACTCACAAACTCTACCTCTTTATAATATTAGTATAGATAGTATAGATTATTTATTGTTTATATACGAGTCCTGTACTATATTTGTTCAGCCACCGACTACACGTCTGTACATTACTTTGCCCACCGTGGAAATCAGCGCTGCAGTACCACTCAGTTACGGGTGTCTTTGTTGGATATTCTAATAAACGGTGTGTATGTTTCTTTTATTTATCTTATCGTCTATGATGTTTTTCAACAATAACTTTTTTTTTCTTTCTACTTTGTATGCGTTGTTATTATCTTAATAATATAATATATGTACAGAGGAAAAAAAAAATTTAAAGCAAAACAATACTAACTATGCTTACCAATTTTCTTTGTACACAATGTTATCGGTTTCTTTTCCCTCTCTTGCAGCACCACACCGCTTGCATCATTTCACATATAGCTGAAAGTGTGGTGCTTATAAAAACCCTAGTCTTTTATAACTTTAATGACTTTATATTAAATGAACATATTGCGGATAAATTTTTAGATAAGGGCCAAGTGCTATATATTCGAAGTAAAACAAAAAATATTAATTGAAATTTATCAACTAGTTTTTGAATAATGCGCGTAGACTTCATTCATTTTATATAATTAGTAATATATATATATATATATATATATATATATTACTAAATATTTGACTATATTGTATCCTATATCAGTAAGTCATATAACCTATAATATGGTTTTCATCAACCCAATCATATGTGAAAAAAATATTTGCAGGTTATTTATAGTATTCTAATACATATCATTTCCTTAAGTTAACATAATATTTACCATTTATCCATTTAAGAGACTGGTAGTGTTTACAATAGTAATAAAGATGTTCATCTTCTTTAGCAGGTCCAAACACAATGAAATGACTACCATCAATACAGCTAATCACAGCATTTACAATGAAACCTGAAAGAATTAATAAATATATTCATCTGTATGTTAGGACATATATGTACCAATTATAGATATATAATTTTGTTTAAATTGGAATATAGTTATATTATTTAGTAAAAATTGTGTCACCCTTCTCATAATTTGTCTGTTCAAAGATATCAATTTGAAACAAATTGTAACTAGTTTTATTTATTACAGTAACTCTTGAATCTACCATATGTATATACATTTTAAAATAAACAAATACACAGAAATTACTATGGATATATGTTTAAAATGTTAGATCTAAAATATACATTACATACATGCATTATTCATGAAAGTACATTTGCTACCCCTATTAGCTCCTGATAGGATCCAGACACATGTGTATTAAGCACATTTTGTAGAGATCACGATTATTGCACTTATATGATAAAAAGTCCACTTATTAAGATCAAGAATATTTACCTTTATTTTCAATGTAACTCGTAGTGATGAAGACTTTAGATTTGTTTGTCGTATAAGTTCTTTACACAAACACTGTAATGCTTTCTTTGTGAAGTGATACCTTTTCATAATATGAATCTCCATAAGATCTTCTAATGGATCATTGTTACTGCGAACTTTTGTATGAACAATGGCCATATTATTACTTATATCTTGTGCTCTAAGTATTTTGAACATTTTCAACACAAAAAATAACGTACTCCTATATAATTTATGCTATAAAAACACTTTTACGCTACAAAGCCAAACTTTTCACGACAAAAATCACAGTGAAACATATACTAGCGTAAATATGAATATGTTTCGGTTTGGAACGTCAAAATGGCACTTCATTGTAACTCGCACTCGCAAATAAGCACTTACGCGCCTTTACGTACTCGCGCATACTCGCGTTTCGAAACTTGATACCTATAAAGTAAACAAACAAAACTCGCACTCACAAACGATGTCTGACAAGCGAGCAACTAGATGGCGCTTTTAAAATCCCATACAAACCATAGTGAACGTCAACGCGTTCGAGTGTGTACAAAAACTCACACTAAGCACACAGGTGAGGTTATGATAAGCCTTATAAATTATAAAAAAGTGGGTGTGTGCTTACGACCACACGATAAACATGTTAACTTATAAATAGATAATGCGCATCGAAGTTAATACAGATTTTTCATTTTTTTTTATATAGTTGGCAAACGAACACGTGGGTCACCTGATGTTAAGTTACCACCACCGTCCATAGACACTAGCAACACCAAAGGAGTTGCGAATGCGTTGCCAGCCAGTGTTTGGGGCGTGAGGGAGGGGATGTAGCGGGAAAAGAGGGAGGGGATATGGGAAGTGATCCTCCGGCGCTGTCACTGATCGAACGAAACGCAATAATGCAAACACTGCTACTTCACGTCCATTTTCTGTGAGAGGGTGGTACTACCCCGAGCGAGCCGACCCATTCATGCTGAAACCAGTAATAGTTTCAGCGTGGCTCTACCACCTACAAAATACTAATTACGTATTTATATGTAAATAAATAATAATAGTATTTAAATGCTCACCATATACTAGATATATAAAAACACCATATACTGATTATATACAAAACATACGTAATTAAAATGGAAGGGAACGATTTATTCCTTAACAGGCAGTAACCGTTGCTGATAGCGACTAAAGCCGACCGAACTGGTCACACTGTTGAATGAGCCCAAAGAAGTTTTCACTTCAAAAAGTTCAATCACCTGGGAGTCAGATAACTTTACTTTCCAGTTGGAAGAGCTAGAATTAACACAAAAGAACATTAACTTAACTCTCTATTTATCAATTACGTAGAAGCGATTGTACATTTGGGGCGTCACAATGACATTTAACATCTATAAAACTGTAAATCACCGAATTTGTTTTTAGGTATTACATGATGCTGATAGTTTTAGCACGCTCTTTGACATTAATAAAGAATGTATTTTAGTGTGGTCTACGAAATTGTTACTCATGATACATAACCTTTTCATGTTATTATAAAACGTACTGACGTAAATGAAATATCATATTGTTACCATATATTTCCACGAACAAAAGGGGCGTCGTAAAAATAACAGTGTCTCGTGAAGTCTTTCTAATTTTTCACTCAACTGTCAAATGCTCGTAAAAGATATTGGAAACAATTTGAGTGATATCTCGCCCCCACGGACGAGTTCCACAGATGACGACGGCTTTATAGGAAAATATGAATAGCGATCTCTTATTTTAACCTTATGGAAATACTTCGCTTAGAGTTCATTTTCGATGATATTGTATATAATAAATACATAGTCGCGTGTCTAACGGAAGAAGCAATTTTATTTAAGTAACCATAGCATATTTTCTGTATTAAAAGAGGTACAATAGTATATAGGTTTCTTTGTTGAAGGTTATCTTTTAAAAAAATTATAAATCCTCGTACGTTCTTACTCTTACAGTTGTTTTATCTTTTGTTACGTTAATTAGATGAATTATTGGAAATAATAAAATACGTTTTATATCAATATATAAATAAATTAAATACAAATTTATTACGCCAAATAGAACAAACAATAAATTATTTCCTATTGATAATTTATTTAAAGTATAATTCTAATAAGTCCCTTTGCTCGTTTGTTTACTGTTTAAATACCTACTTGGTAACATTTTCACATCTTCATAATATTGTCTAAAAAAAAACTGCGTAAGGTCTAAATCTAAGAAAACGAACAAGTATTGTTAAATTACATGATAAACTTATTATCTCTTTCAACGCATGTTCATATGCCAAATAATATTCTAAGTATACCATGGTTTTATAAAATTAAGCCAAATAAAGTAACCATATTTTGTCCATTTAAAAATAAAAGACCAATATCAATAACATCCAATAAATAAGAAATATTAATTTAGAATAAAACTAAATACAATTTTAATTTAGTACTTAATGCTATACAAGTTTATATATCATTGTATGTAAATTAATATTGTTTTCAATACATTATTTCTTCCGACTTTTATCTAAAACGGGTTCGTCCAAAATTTCTATAGAAGAAATTGTTTTCAACAATAATCTAACTTTCGCTATACGAGCAACCTTTGCGTTAGCTTCAATCAAGAGACTCAAAGTTTTGCGTGTTCAATACAACAATATCTCTAGATAATCCTAAGATCTACGGCGATTTTGTAGTAATTCTCGGATGTTATCATATCCCCCGGTTGATGGTTATTATGCAATCATAAGAAAGAGAGTGGCAGCGATTCTGGATAGATTTCGCGGTAATTTCAACAAGATAATGAAAACAATTATAGAAATCGGCGGTAAAGTATATGATGCTGAAATGGAATGCAGCGTTTTATCTCTGTACAGCTTTCAACTGAATCACATTATTCAATTAAATCTATATTAAGTAGTTAGTATTATATTACTGTGTATTTTATTTAAAAGATCCTTGTTGTTTTGTAAATAAATAATTAAGATAAGAACACCTTTTAACTAATTACAACATTAAAAATGTACAACTACTTGTTATAATAACCATAAGGTACAGTCTAAAATTAAGATAGAAGCAAGTACAGGAGAGGTATTCAGGTATTTACGTACACGTTAAATCTTACCATGGCCTTTAGTTGCAAATGCCATTGTAGTTCTGAAATGTGGATAGAGCTACGATTATGTGCGTAGAATAATACGGACACTGTTATACATTTATATAATTCAATATATATATTTTGTATTTACCTTACAAATATTAATTACAAATAGAGCAATGACAGTCTTGAATATTACTAGTTAAAATGAAAGACGACATTTACCAATTTAATTACCTGAGATACCGTGTGTTATTTGGCGTCTTGTACCAAGACTTGTGTGATACCGATGTGGGTGGTAATAATATATCGAGAATTGTTCACTAAATAATATTACATATACATTTAAAAATGAGTAGGAGAGTATATATAGCTTTAGGACAGGGGTGCCTCTCGACTTAATAGGACCAGGTAGCCATTTACGAGAGGAAAGGGGGAGGGATTTTTACTTTACTTTTTAATTATATCGTGCTTTTTACGACGCGTGAACTATGAGTCAGTAGGATACAGGAATAACGTCGTTATTTTCATAGCTCAGGGATAATTCCGATAGTAGTAGGTATTTCTTTGTGAATAAAATATTTTCTGTACATCTGAAAATATTTATGTAAAATTTCCTTACGATTAGTTGAATGTGAAGGTGTGAAAGTGTAACAAACAGAGTATAACAGCGGCACGCTTTGTTTACTGTTTTGACACATTAGAATAGTGGTGTGAAAAGTCGATTTATTTGCGAAAAAATATTATCAAATGCTGCTTTATTTTGCATTAAGCATTGAGGCGAGTTTGGCCGAGGTGATAGTGATGCTGACTAGTAATTCTATATGTACCTATATAATCATGTATAGGATATAAATATATAATTTCAAACTTTGAAAAATATAAATGCCCGACTTGTTTTATCAATAAGTACCTTAAAATTATAATCCATTGTATCTATATATCTATCTAACTACTACTACATAATTTGGCCCCGAGAACAAACCTAGTCTATAGGTCTAGTCTCATACACAGACCTATTTTTGTCACTTCCTTTTGTAGTCCGGTGAAGCTGTTAAGACCTTGCTAGGTCAATAGCATAGTCAGTTCAAAAAAAAAGTCACTTCCTCTTTTGAGGCAAGCTAATTTTCAAAAGTTGTTCTATACTGTTTAGATTCTGCAACAAAGCAAAAATGTACTCTTTATTATTTATATTGTACTTGTGGCATATAATAGTAAGATACTATTCTAAAATTTTCAGAACGAAAACAAATTTTGGCAATTTTTGGGTATTTTCGAATTTTGCTTTAAGGGCACTGCGTGACCCCACAAAAAGCCCTGGTTATACGTTTATTATGTAATATAGAAATTAGTGTAATAACATTAATTATACACTCGACAAATATTATGCTTAACTTGTGTCACTATTGACAATAAAGAATAGCAATTTCCTCTTTCAAACATAAATATTTATTTATACGAAACTTAACAGAGAAATTAAATATCAAAATGGCCATCATAGCGTGTCAATATTATAGCATTGGCATACATAATAGTTATTAGAGCTACTAAGATACTAAAAGGACTGGTTAGAATTTCAATTACCGCCGAGAACCTACAAATTAATTTATGTACCTATTTTAAAAACTGTACAAAAATATTCATTTAACACTACAAGACTTATCAGCCTGTTGTCAGAGTATCAAAATTGTAAGCGAAAATATCTAAGAAACGCTTTCTTTTTATTCTCCTAATTATAATTATATACAGTTAATACCTTATAAAGTAATCCAACGACGTGAATTATTTTGCTACTGAAATTTTACAACAATGATCTGACAACGGTACAAAAAATAAGCCCAAAAAATAGTTTTTGGCGTGCGTGGGCGCAAACACGCATATTAAAAAATCAATTGAACGGCGTCGGTGCCGGAATCCAAAAAGAGAAATAACAAAATTATTATTTTTCGGTCATTTTAGGGGAAGATAGACGTAAATACACGTAAATTTACTCTATCTTATATGAATTATTTATTTTTGAACGGCAGCGCGCGCGAGTCTTTGTAGGGTAGCCGCGATGGCGGGAAACCTAGCAAGAGCTGTAATGGCACCTAATTCAGGATTTTTCGATGTTGCGTCGAACGCCGAGATCTCGGAGTATTCATGGAAAATCAGTAATTGACCCATATAGTCAATACTGGACATTGAAAAGGACAGTGCGGGGTCAGCCTGTGAAGGCTCAGCTGCCTGGGGACTCGGACGGGGTTGGGACGCAGGCTTGGGAGCCCACGGAACCTGATAGGCCCGTGTAGGTAACCGCGCGGCTAATTCGCGCAATAGAATTTTAGCTCATAGTAATAGGTCGGCATTCAGTTACAATCCACAAATTGATTATGTTTATCAGAACAAAATCCAAATTGAGAATCAATAAGATTTGTACCAAATGTTGTGTTAAAAAATGGAGTGATGAAGCAAATGGTATGTGTTGCGCATCTGGAAAGAACCAATAAAAACCTTTTTGGCAAATAATCACAGACAAACCGCTCATTTTTTTAAATAGCGTGTTTATTATGGTGTGTTTCACCAGTGTTTAGCTTAACTGTGAGTTAATTTGCCAGATACAGTAAAGAATAGTTCCCGCTAAGTTTTCATGAACCAAAACAGTTGAATTCACCGAGTAGTTTTTTTCATCTTATCATTTTGTTAGGTTAGCACAATCATCTACCCTCGAACAGAAGACATTTCTTTCTGTAAGTTTTTCGATTCTGGGTTTGATCGTGGGTACAAGATTTTCAAGACTATGATCAGTTTTAGCCAATCCACATATGTTTAATCCAAATGTTTAAAACAATTGTTCACCCGTGCGAAGTTACACTGATAGCAAAATGTGAAACCAATTTTTATTTAGTAATCCCAAATGTAGAATTCAATCTCGCAGTTACAGGATACGTTTTTACGTGAACAAAATTGCAGGTACATTATATTGTAAAATATCAACGAAATTTATGAAGCTGTATGAATACATCTGTAACATTTTATTGGGATTATTTCGTTGGCACGTCCGATTGACAGTCACCTGGAGAGAGGTTGTTTACGGCGGACTGTACGATTTATAACCACAGTGTAATAAACCAGATAACTCAATTTATGGTACTAAAATGGTTGCCTTGTCGTCTTCCATGATTCTGTATTTATATCAACTTGAGTTATGATTATTGCATTCGAGTAATGTAACTATATTGGAATAGTGTTGTTAATAAAACTATGAGATATGAATACTTCAGTCATATACATACGAAGTATATCTATATATACGTACGTACGTACTATATATAAGCGATACGCTTCAATACGTATCCTGTTTCTATATATTTATATCTATATATATACTCAAATACGCTTCGACCGATCACTATGAGATTAGCACATTTGCATTTGTTTTTCATAGAGGTTTTTATGTCTTCCATTTCATTATAACACGCCACTATGTGGCGCTGCATCTCATTAAGTTCTGTACTTTTCAGAGTAGGAGAGAAGTATAGAATCGTTTAGTCGAAGTAAAGACTCTGGGGTTAGCATGGTTATATGATATATGTAAAGCGGTCACTGCAGCCCATGGACGCTTTTAACATCAAAAATGTCCCATGCACGTTGCCGACCCTTAAATAACCTATTTATTTTCCCCTTGAAACATTCCATACTGTAGTCCTCAGGAAAATTTTCAGCAGGAAGCTCATTCCATAATCGGATCGTTCGTGGAAGGATACCTCTCTGGAACCGGACCGTCCGAGACCATTTCGATTCCAATGTGTGGGGATGAATTTCCTGCCGATGACGAGCGGTGCGATGGTGGAAAGCAGCTACAGGCATAATGTAAATTCCAGACGGAAGCGCAAAGTAACATCCAATATAATATTTAATGATGGATTTCCGCAAAGTAACGCGTTATTCAATCAAATAGCGTAATTTTGTGCCTTTATGTGGATAAAATGGACCAAGTTCTGTCTACCCCAATGCGAGACGTGCTCCAGTTAGGTCTCCATTTCAGACACAAGTTGATTCCGGTACTCAACAACGCGTTCCCGGGAAATGTTAGCATGACCAGTGTACAAAGCATCCCCAGTACTATCGTCCGCATAGTAATGAATGTTGCTTACTTGCAATACACACCTACAATAGTACACAGCCTTGTGAGACACCGGCATTGACGGACTTCAAATCAGAACATGGATTGTCGACTAAGACTTACCTATAGGTGTGTTCCGGCAGCTGCAATTGAGAGCCAGTTACCTTGTAGCTTTAGCATGTTTATCGCCTTAAGCCTCCTCGTCTTTTAGAATCAGGCGAGATCGTGGTCAAATACTAAAACCTATAAAGAACACAAAAAAGTGCGTGCGTACAAAGTACACATGTCAGAAGTGAAACTTCTTTGGCGAACTAATTTATAAGTCTTGTTTATATTTATACAAATCTAAAACTTTAGATTTCCGAGACTTGAAAAATAGATGAAAAATCTGCGTTTACTGCAAATGACGTCACTTCCGTTGCATACCTCATGCGCCTCAAGAAGTTTCACTTCAATAATATATACACAATATCCGTATTGCAATGAATTAACTAAATATTACAATAAAAGTTAATATAAACACGACCGGTGCCGCAAGCACAGCCAGTTTATTATAAAATTGTTTAAAACAAATTAAAAATACTTTATTCAGTTTACGCACTAATAAGGCGCTTTTGAACGTCAAAACTACCACCGGTTCGGAAAACAACCCAGTCATCGAGAAGAACCGGCAAGAAACTCGATCGGGTACATCTTTTTAACATATATATATATTTCGAATACATTAAATATATTTATTTTTTTCGAACTGCCAACGCTATTGACCAAGCAAGGTCTTCACAGCTTCACCGAACTACTAAGGCGAGCGCTTAAGGCACTCAGCCGATTTTATTTTGACAACTAGCTCAAGGGTGCACGGCACACCTCGGCTTTGGCTGTTGCCTGATACATGCAATTCGCGACCTATCTGAGCTAGCCTAAGCTAACCAACTATTCATACATATATGAGTTGTTGAAACATATATGTGTACCAAGCATACATACCTCAACATCTCTTATATATATTTCGTATCGGATAATATTCTAAACTACTTCAGTGTTCGAATACATTATGCGTTGAATTATGCGTTTACGTTACGATACGTATATACTGTGTCTATTATCAATTGTATATTAGAGTAACAATATAAGTATCTAAGTAATACTTGTAAACGCATAGAAAATTATACGAAGAATTTAGTTCTTTTATTGTTCTGAAATACAAGTAAACGATTTAGGTAGACTTTTTTATTTGTATAAATGTTTGTCTTTCCACGTTTTGTCAAAGGAAATCCTTAATAAAACAAGATCTTAAGTATTTACAAAGGCGATGAGTGAATTAAAAATAACTACGTTTGAAGTTAAGTGATAATAACGAGGAGAGAAGTTGTTCGTTCTTGATTAAATACCAGGAGGAGTTAACTAAGTGACAAAAGTGAAAAGAAAACTTTTATGTCAAATTTCGTTCCCGTTTAACGAAAAGATTTATAAACTTATCAAATAATACTCTAACTATAACTGTATGTATATAATACAACATGTGTGCAAATCGTATTGTATTCTCTATTTCATTCTCTCGCACGTAAGTCCTACAGATGTATATATGTTTGTTTCTTTTTAATTTCGCTTTTTCTTTTCATCGTGTTTGAAATCACAATGAGACTAAAGATGTTTTCACTTAAAACCAATTTTTTGTGCTTATATATGATATATTTTATTAATTTATTACAATTTGTGGAATTGTGGAAACAAACTTATAATAATTACATCAATAATATAACAAAATCACTCAAAATCATTTTGCAAATGTTATAATCACGATTGTTCTATTTGTACCATTTTATTGTGTTTAGTTAAGTAAAGGTTTACGAATCATATCAACACAGTAAGGATTAAGGTATAGTTCTTGTCTGTTTGATTACATAGAATATGTTATGCTGATAAACTCCGTAGCTTTGTGTCTCAATTTCGTAAATGCTCAGTTTACATTTTATAAATTATTCTATTGTTCTCTCTGGCTTTATTAATGATTATTCTCTTTTATGTAGTAACAATATATCTAATTTATTATTCCATATGGAGTTGATTTTAATGGTAGCATTTTGAGGTAAAGTGTCTCGTTTATTATGTTAACTGTATGTACTAATATGTTACATTCACATATTTTCTATAATCATGTGGTATTTACGTATATACTAGTTGGTGGTTGCGAATATGTGCTCGTGAAAGTGGTTTTATAGTTTCATGAGAAGTACGTGTTTTATAATACTTGTTAGCGCCACTAAGATACTCACTAAAATGACTAGTTAGAAATTCAGTTACCGCCGAGAACTTACAGATTAATTTGTGTATTTTAGAAACTCTAAAGAAAACATTCGTTCATTTATAAGACGGACCTTTATCAGCATGTTGTCAGAGTAGCAAATTTTTTTATTTAAAATTCCTAAGTAACGGTTTCTCTTTATTCTCGTAATAATTATATACACTAAAGAGGTATAAAGTAATCCAACGACGTCAATTATCTTGCTACTGAAATTTACAAGAGTGATCTAACAACGGTACAAATTAAATAAGATAAAAAAAATCTTTATAATTTTATAGCAGCGAACATGGTAGGCAAATGTCAGGACATATATAAAGAAAGGAAAAAGAAATAGTGAACAGCCTTTTAAGTTTTAAATTATAATTTTATCATTACTGCTTAGCCTCATACAAAAGCATAATGATAGCCTAGATAATATTCAGAAACACTAACACAGGACATCAAGGTCTCTCTAAATTAGTTCAGCCATTTTGGATATTATTCTGGATGAATAATTCTTCTTCCTTCTCATGCTATTATTTACTCTCGAAGATTTCTTTCAAACCCAAGTTTCATGCAAAATTAAACCCTATGTCGGTAGGCTTGCGTTATCTAGTTTACATTAGGAAGGTTATAATATCTGAACGCTTAACTAATCTAGTGAGCAAACGTTTTGATTTTTTACAAGCAATTTATTTAAAGTATATTCGTTTTAATATGTATACAGATCGCGGTTAGGCATTAAATAAATCAGAAGGCAGAGGTCGCAAGGTGAGCCGATCCGACGTAGGTCAATCGCGAGTAATATCGCAGTTATACGAATTCGCTACGGCTAAAGTCGATATTTGCGCTATTCTGTTATCGAACAACAGACAGAAGCTCTACTATCTATATTACACGCAGTTTAGATTTTGTAGGACCTTTGCCCTTTGAAATCCTTTCGTTGACATTTTCTTAGTACGTACTTCAGTATTAATATTAAATTCACGTTAGCAATATAATTTTCTCAGAATCACAAAAGTATGTCAAAGTGGAATTAACTTTGAAAAATATTGCTCTTTATATAAAATGATAAGTGAAATGGTTTCTCGTTAGACCTCAGTATAAATTTAATGGTTAGTTCACTAGTTCAGGTAACTTACTTTTGATTTTTCTTAATTCTACCAATTATGAAAGCGGAAACGTTTGGTATTTTTTTATACAATCACACTTGACAGATAATAATATCTATTTTAATCTACTAGTAGACGTTTTTGTGATTATGAACTACTTACTACAAAAAGTTATCGTGTTCAAACGACTGAATTCAAGAAAAATTTTAAGTGCCATATACAATTTATTACCGTCACAGGATCCGTAATATTTTAACTTGAATTAGGGGAACGTTCAAACTTTAATTAATTTCTTTATCAATGTTATTTATATAATTTTCAGTTCTGTGGATGATAAATTCCGTTTTATTCTTATTATTTTCTTATATATAATAACGAAATCTCTGTTTGTGTTTGTATTATTTAGTTATATCTTCCCTGACTAGGTTATACTTTATAATCTATTACGTTTAGTAATATTAGGATTTATAAGTAATATTTTCCGATAATGATAAATTAAATTAAACTTATTTATATTTTGTTTTAAATGAAACTTATTTGAATTATGAGATACATAATACAGTCGTCGAAACTACGTGAGATGATAACTGATAAATGACTGAGAGATTTAAGGACGATAGGGTGGTGACAGAATCAGAGGAAACAAATTAGAAACTCGAAACAAAATCAATGACATATGCAAGTATCTTAAGTAAAACTATTAGTGTAAACTGTAAACCATACTTGCCGAGTTGCAACGACTGTTAAAATAACATATGTAAGTATTATAAGTAAAACTATTAATGTAAACTGTAAATCAAAGTTGCTGAGTTGCAACGACTGTTAAAATAACATATGCAAGTATTATAAGTAAAACTATTAGTGTAAACTGTAAATCATAGTTGCCGAGTTGCAGCGACTGTTAAAATAACATATGCAAGTATTATAAGTAAAAATATTAGTGTAAACTGTAAACCATACTTGCCGAGTTGCAGAGACTGTTAAAATAACATATGCAAGTATTATAAGTAAAACTATTAGTGTAAGCCATACTTGTCTAGTCGCTGGGACTGTTAAATATAAAACACTAATACACAATACGAAAATTTATACATATCTAAGTGTGAAAATCAGAAATACTGTGTTTTCATGAAGCTAACATTGTTAGCGTAGAACTAAGCCGACATAAGGCTTGTAGCGTTCGTTCTCTGCATGACGCAATTATTTTTATTTTTTAGTTTTCTAGATAAAATTTGTTCACTTTTAAGCCATCTATAGCAATACGCGTTGGTATCCTTATTACGTAAGTCGTTACATTGTATAAAAATAAGAAACTAATATCTTGATAAATTTTATATTATTATATAGTAATTTAAATGATATTTATTAGTAAGTGAGTGTATAATATATATACAATTTATCTTCAATTTTATAATTACTTTGAAACTACAGCATAGATGTTGTTTGATTTTCTTTTAGTTTTCCTCTTTAGACACTTGATCCTAACATAAAAACATGTCATGATACTTTCCTTTGATAGAAAGTTATTAAAGTTTTAAGAAACTATTATTTTTTTGGCACTACGCGTTCAGCGATGCTTGTTTCCTGGAAAAGTAGAGCAAGTGGTGTGATGCTTATATTTCCCTCTGTAGATCAAATCTATTGTTATAAAAACGACGCAAATCAAGTAGTGGGTATCGGGTAGTTCATTATAAAGTCGTAATTTAAAAAACCCTTAACCTTAATATTTTGTTTGTATTTTTTTTTAAATATAACGTGAAAGAGTGATGACGACGTACTTTATGTTAAGTCCAGTGCTATCCAAGAAGATCAGCGACTATTGAGAGGTAAATTGAGGCGTAAAGTCATCGGCGAGGTCATGCCGACCTGTACACCTGTCAGATATATATTAACTGGTTCCAAAACGGTCAAAAATAAAAGAGGATCATATCATCATGTGTATTGTGTCACCAAACCAGTCGGGTACTCCGCCCTTAAATGAACAGTACATATGAAGGGATTTACGTTCGCGACTTGAGGGAAATGATGTGTAAAATATTGCTTCAAAGGAACATAACATTTTTCGAGCTTTACGCTTCGACGACATTACAAAATCGTAAAATAAAAATGTTTTTATTACACGGAGTGCGATGAGGTTTCGAATGGCGGGAGTAAATTATGGGAGCTAACGTAGCACAGCAGTCACCTGTGTTTCGACTTGATAAATTTAGTTATCAGGTGCACTGCTACATTACAGAGTCGAATCTCGTTAAAAGTTGAATTATTGAGTTTTTGTTTCTCTCCCGACTCCATTTTTCTTGTTTTGGCAAACTGGAAATTTTAATTTACATACTTATAAAGAGTGTTACAATAAAATTAAGCGTGAACTGATCGTCTCGGCTGTAAAATCTCCTTTATGTTGGTCATCTGCTAATACAATTTTCCTTAAGTTACAAATTTCCCTTTGGAGGTTAATTTATTGCTATTTCGTCAGAAAATATAATGTGCAATTGAATACAATTTATATACAGTAAAATAGGATGTGTCGTAACGACACACAATAGAAGAAACACTTTCATATTAAAGGGAAAATTTCTAATTAAAAAATAGAACTAAAAGCCAACGTCACGCGCTGTTCCTAGGCGATCCATCCAAGTACTGATCCCGCCCGACGGTGCTTAACTTAGGTGATCGGACGAGCACCGATGTTATCAACACTCTACCCGACACAGTGTTAATCGCCATCACTTTTCATCACACAAAAAGGTTACTGGTCAGAATTTCAAAGCGATCCCATAAGAAGTTTTACGTGAACTAGAAAAGATAAATGGTATTATTATATTAATAAATATTCCTTTCTAATACGTACATAATAAAAATATAATACAATAATCAAAAGTAAATTTAACTTTCGTTGTATGAATCCTTAGAAATCTCCGGAGGCTTAAAGGGTAGATTATGCGAAAATGGAATCTCTAAAGTGGAAAACATAATACGGAGTAGGTGTTGTGCCCATTATAATAACTTCTTAGACATAGGTATAACATATTTTTGTGTATTTAATACTATGTTAACATTTGGTCAATGGAATATATTTAGATTCATCTGGATTGTGTAACTCATTTGTTAATATTTTTTTTATATTAATTGTACGATGCAATATTATTGTTTAACATTTAATATACCAAATAATTTTGTCTGTAAAAATAAAATGAAGTATAAATCAATGTTTCTAATTACATACAATTGTAACATTAATCACATACGGGTGAAATAAGCATTTTAGTCTAAGTTGGTATTTTCCTTTATCAACAAGATAAATTTCAAGATGTGTTTTTGGCGGGATTTTGGTCTGTCATGATATTGTATTTATTTATAACTAGCGGGCCCGGCAGACGTTGTCCCGCTCTGGTTATAAAAACAATCCTTGATAAATTATATACCAAAACGTTCCTCATGAATCACTTTATCCACTGCTGAAAACCGCATGAAAATCCTTTCAGTAGTTTTTGAGTTTATCGCGAACAGACAGACAGACAGACGCGGTAGGGGACTTTGTTTTATACTATGTAATGATCTTGTGTTAATTGCCTCTATATTTTGTAAAACTGGTGGTGTTTCACGTAATACAGTTCGGTTATTGTGCATAAGTGAAGTGAATGGAAAATAATACCACGGACCAGGAATTCTGAGATGCCACAAAACTCCCTGGAAAGTTCTAACAAGGGAGCCACCATGTTTTTGGAACATTGAAATAATCACACGACACTTATTATGTAAAATGTGTTGTAATCTCCATTGAAACAAAACAATGACACTGACAAATGCTTCTGCGGAACCAAAACAAGAAAAAGGGGAAGAACTTCAAGATAGATGGACTGCATATTGTTACTTATGTTATGTTCCAGAACGGGGAAATTATTAAATTATAAGAAGTAAAGCATAAGGCTTTTTATTATAATGAACAAAAGGTAAATAATACTTCACAAAAAGGATGTATTGATATGTTTAATGAATTGAAATTTAATATCTTCTTGAAAAATAAACATTGATTTTATAACCTAGAAATAAAGAGTTCGAAATAGAATTAAGTGGGTTAATATCCGATCTATATTTATTTATTAGCAACGAACAATTATAACGAACAAATGGTAAATAATACTTCACAAAAAGGATGTGTTGATATGTTTAATTAATTGAAATTTAATATCTTGAAAAATAAACGTTGATTTTATAACCTAGAAATAAAGAGTTCGAAATAGAATTAAGTGGGTTAATATCCGATCTATACTTATTTATTAGCAACGAACAATTATAACGAACAAAAGGTAAATAATACTTCACAAAAAGGATGTGTTGATATGTTTAATTAATTGAAATTTAATATCTTCTTGAAAAATAAACGTTGATTTTATAACCTAGAAATAAAGAGTTCGAAATAGAATTAAGTGGGTTAATATCCGATCTATACTTATTTATTAGCAACGAACAATTATAACGAACAAAAGGTAAATAATACTTCACAAAAAGGATGTGTTGATATGTTTAATTAATTGAAATTTAATATCTTCTTGAAAAATAAACGTTGATTTTATAACCTAGAAATAAAGAGTTCGAAATAGAATTAAGTGGGTTAATATCCGATCTATACTTATTTATTAGCAACGAACAATTATAACGAACAAAAGGTAAATAATACTTCACAAAAAGGATGTGTTGATATGTTTAATTAATTGAAATTTAATATCTTCTTGAAAAATAAACGTTGATTTTATAACCTAGAAATAAAGAGTTCGAAATAGAATTAAGTGGGTTAATATCCGATCTATACTTATTTATTAGCAACGAACAATTATAACGAACAAAAGGTAAATAATACTTCACAAAAAGGATGTGTTGATATGTTTAATGAATTGAAATTTAATATTTTCTTGAAAAATAAACATTGATTTTATAACCTACAAATAAAAAGTTCGAAATAGAATTAAGTGGGTTAATATCCGATCTATATTTATTTATTCTCGGTCGTAGAGGTGAGGAAAAGTCTGCACGATGTTAAATGTGGCGATTTATTTAACGAGTGACTTTATTTGTTTCCAATGGAACTGATTGTCGCCTCGGGCTAATATAGTGTTATCTCATTAACTATAATATATTGATTGTGAACTAAGGTAGGTACGTGTTAAATCTAACGTGTTTGTACATTTTAGACTTTTGTAAAAACAATTGTTGCAGGTGTCTATGAATAAGTAATAAAATGAGTTTTTGGCGGGATCTTGGTCTGTCATATAGTGGATTTTATTTTTTATTCACAATCTTGTGTAAATTTTCTCTATATTGTGTAAAATTGGTGGTGTTTTATGTAATATACTTTGTTTATTGTGCATAAGTGAAGTGAATGGAAAATAATAACACGGACCATGAATTCTGAGATGCCACAAAAATTCCATGGAAAGTTCTAACAAGTTGGCCACCATCTTGTTAGTTCATTGAAATTATATCAAAAAGCTTGTAATATCGATACTCACTTGACAATGGCAGTGATGGTCTACTAGAAGACTGGTTGCCAAAATGGAATGAAAGAAAACTTGAAATACTATTAACTAATTGACAATGGCAGTAATAATCTAAAAGATTGGTTGCCAAAAATAAAATAAAAAAAAAGTAATAAAATAAATCTCAATCTCTTTAGATATGTCTGTCTGTCAGTCTGTTGGTATGAACACGCATCACTGCTAAAATACTACGTGGAAGATAGATCCAAAAAAATCATAAAGCATATCTTCCACTAACATTTAGTCTTTGTTTCATTCAAATCGGTTCTGTCTATGAAAAGTTATTGTAATTTTTAGGACGACGCGACTTTAGTACGAAAGAAAAGTAAACAGTAATTAGACTTGATACATTAATATGACTTTACCAGTCACTGTTATGTACATCAGATTCCACGCGGACGAAGTCGAAGCACAGCTAGTTATAAATAGATTTATGTGCTCTGTATAGCGTGGTCAGGTATTTTAAAAACTCGCGTAAGTTATACTAGTTTAAACTTGTGACTTCGCATGCGTGAATTATCTACATAATTATTGTTCATTTGTAAAAATAACTCTGTGGTAATGTTTCGTTATTTGTACTTTTCTGCCTGAACTAAACCTGAACTATCATTAAAGTCCGCTCTTACATAAACAAGTATTCTTTTAAGTATTTCAAATTCTTTTCAAAATATCAGATGTTATGAGGTTCAGATTTTACTTTCATTGCTTCACAAAGAGCCTCCTTCTCTCTCAACTCTGCTATGTTTTTTAAATTGTTTGCTACCTCAAAAATTCGTGGTTTATAAATTTTGTTTTGTTATTCGAACGAGAATATTTTTTATTACATTATTTTTATTACATTAGCATCGAATTTTGAGTTCCGTTGATACGGTATCCCACTCTTCAAATCGAATAGAAAATGTATAGTGATTGAGGAATTGGTAGGTTCATTACCATATAAGACTAGGTAAGTACCTACCTAGGAGGGGACAACACCTGTCGAAGGAGCAGACGTAGTGCCGATTAGGCAGTCTCGACTCCTCCGGCCAAATGGACTAAGAAGGTACCATGGGGTTTTAGTCCGTATGACTCGGGCATCCATTCTCTGCTGACCTGCGAGATGGATATCCGTTAGGGATTTCCGATTTACCCATGAAACAAAGGTACTTACCTGACTATAGTCTAAAACGTTTGTGTGTCTTTCTAGAATAAATTATTTTGGAGTGGGTTTTATTATTGGTTAAAATTTCTAGTGATTTTGACTAATATTTAAAAATATGTGGAGTTATATATAGGTAGATATTTTAATTGTTCAACTATTTACGCAACACACTGAAAGCGAATGTGTTAGATCTTTTTTTTGCATATTGTTATTAAGTTTGCAATGTTTGTTAGTTTGTTTAGGACAAATCTTCAAATTTAAAACCAGTTATTTTAGACCTACGACTTTGCAATGTTACATGTTTGGGCAGCCTCGAAGACAATACACAAAAATGAAATTAAATACAAAACGTCGAATAACAAAATGGCCGCCGTACAGATAAAAAAATCTGATTAAGCTTTTTAGCGCATTCGTATAAACGCTTATTTAAAAAATATATATCTTAAGTTACTATTATTATCATTGTTTTTTTCTTCAGCGATGCCTAAAGTAATAAAATATATGGTAAACTCCGGACAAAGAATTTATCTATGAATAATAAGACGTTTATGTTCTGTGATCGTGTTCTTTCAAAATAGAGCACGGTTTCTGAATAACAATAGTGTGGGAAGTAAATAGTCGACCATCGCTTGGAAACCGTGAAAGTAAAACATAGTAGATACGAGTATTATGATAGATAAAACGACCTCATGTCCGTCCCTATAGAGTTTAACTTTCACTGTATCAAACAAAGGAAACCGAAATTCGATTTGTATTCATAAATATGTAGAGAAGTCAGCAAGTCACCGCGCTTTTACGAACGTTTCCTAATTTACTTTGGTAAAGTTTCGCAAAGAACTAGTCTATGATTTTTTCAATTATGTTAAAGTTTTGGGGTAAAATATTTTGTTGGCGATAGACATCTGAACGCTCGGGTTCAGAGTAAGGGATTATGTAACGCGGCTCGCCTCGATCCGAACATTAGGTTTTCTTGTTTAGCTTTCATCATAACGAGTAAATCATATATAATGGACATTGGAAATGTTATTCGATATTATATCTCACATTTTTGTTCGAAACGTTACTTTTACTATGTTACGTTATTGTTAGAACACAACTTCCGAGTTCTAAATGTAATAATATCTCTATACGCTACACGTCATAACTTGTATCACTTATATTGTTGTATTGTATTGTAAAAATAAGTATTGTATTTTTTTCATGAGTAAATAATATGTGAATAATATACTATCGTAATTAAGTTTTTGAAAAAAAATATTTCTTGATTAATGGAAAGATCATATATAAGTTTTATAACGAAATTATTTTTTTGTTTTTTGCAATAATTCAAAAGTTATTTCAAAATAAAAATTAATTTTTGAATCCAGTACCGAAGACGCGACGACAGCTCCCGTAAAAACCCGAGCCCGTGTGACGTCATAATGTTAGTTTTCACTCATTGCAGTTGATATAGAAATAATAAGTACAGTGTTTTGATATATTTAATTTTGATGTCATTGTTAAATATTTAAATTTATATTGAAAATGTCGAACCTCAAAAGTTATCGTTCTTGTTTTGTACCATATGTACGAATACTACAAAAACAACTCTTGACAAAATGTTTTTAAATGTTCCCCAAGATGACAAACGTCGAAATAAGTGGTTTAAAGCAGTGCACCGTGATAATCCCAAAACAAAATCGATTTTTTTTTGTCGTGAAGATCATTTCGATGTAAGTATTTCTTAAAACCATTGTTATTAATAATTATTTATCTAAGTATACAAATCAATTAATTATTATATACTTAAGTAGAGTTCAGACAATACATTTTTTTAACTGGACTCCCAAATCATAACCTTTAAAATCATAGGATTAAATTTTTTTTTGTTGATAGTTTAAAGTTCTTAAATAATAAATTCATGTATCTAATGATTGGGATTCAATTTAATATGTTTATAATTTTATAACGTTCTAGGTTATATATTTGACTAGATAAAAAAATAATAATTTTATGTTATAGTGGTTTTTCTGTTGTTGTAATAACATTTAAATGATTCTTAATAAATCCTTTATCACACGTAGCTAATCTGAACCAACTAACAACTCGTTTTTTAGCAATACATTTTCAATATTATTGTATAGTCACGTATTAGCCGTAAACGCCGTAATGTTATTAGATAGCTATAACATTATGACGTCACAACTATGGTGACCAATCATGGCGCGTTTATAGTCACGTGATTTTTTTTTAATTTGATCAATATTTAATTGTTTATAATTTATTGAAAAATATATTTTTTAAAGTTTTTTGCATCAAATATCAATAATAAAGTTTTAAAATACATAAAAAAATCAATATTTTTTTTTTCCAATTGGTTACTATTGGTTTATGTTACTGAAAAATATATGACATGAAAAGATAAACCAGATCAAGTTTCTTGCCGGCTTTTCTCGATGACTGCGCTGTTTTCCGAACCGGTAGTAGCTTTGACGTTCATAAGCGCCTTCTCAGGGCCTAAATTGAATAAAGGATATTTTGATTTTGGTTTTGCACCATGTTCATTAAAATATGTCCATGTAACAGTGTGACGTCATCCATAGTGACGTCATGGTTATAATTTGATTGATCAATTCACCAAGAATAATCGAATAAAACGTTAACCGATACAGAAATATAACACTATAACTTAACACTACAACTTATTAAGGCTTGATTGTGCTTCTTAGTTCTGCGTCCATCTTTTCTTGATAACTAGCATTCCTGTACTCGTAAGCGAAGTTTGTAGCACTTAACTAAGTTTTAAATCATTTAGCACATTAACTGTATAAACAAGTGCTTCAAAATTATGATCGATATGAAAGTTTCACCGCAGTTAATTCCGTACACAACTCGCTAAAATAACTTCCACTTTCCGTTTGAACTTCAATCAATATTATTACAACTGCAGTTAACGTTGAGTTCGTATAGTTACTTTCAACTTAAATCCAAGTTATGCAAGCTGTTCATTATTTACATTAATTACAATTACATATTACAGTATTAAGTTATCAATCATGTCTGTATACTTTATTTTAGGTTAACTGATTAGATAATTTATTAGATATTAAAGGTAAACTGCTCCGGAACTAATCAATTTGTCTCATATAATTATTAAATCTACATAATATCACAAATTGTTATCTGACGTTTATAAATATTGAAAAAAAATTGTGGGGGAAAATATATCTATGTAATCGAAGTATTTACCCTCCTTGCCAATACATTTTTGCCATCTAATTACATGGATGATCATCTGATCCTTTACAATTGTCCCTGCGGAACCTGGACTCTGTAAGAACTGTGAAGGCATTTTGTAATGCTTCTATGCATTAAAAGTTTTCTCTGTTTAAAAATTGTTTAATAGCGTAGTCCGGTGAAGCTGTTAAGACCTTGCTAGGTCAATAGCGTAGTCAGTTCGAAAAAAAAAATGTACAATTAGCGGTAAAATTATAGTCTGTTGGACCGAGGTCCGGCGAATACGAAATATGACGAATGGTATCTAACTGTAGTGTTAAAACTGTTTCTCGAGCAGTGTAAGGTCCTGAATTACAATGGAACAATAACGCTGAATATCAATTGACGAGAATAGGATGTTCTACTGCAAGTTTCGTCATCGTTGTTTGGAGTTTGGCCCAATAGACATTTGCTGTCAACAATTGTCTGGATCTGAGGAAGCAGTAATGAATTATATCATGAAGTGACTGACTATCAAACAGTTATCATCACCTTTTATGGGTAAGCTAGGACTATGTTGGTTGCTAGCGATATTCATAGAGAATTTAGTTTTGGTCACACGCCACAATTTGTCCCAAAATCCCATCATTTCTGTACTTATGTAACAAGGAGCAAGCTTCAACGCGCACCCTTTATGCCATACACCCTTGAGCTAGTTGTCAAAATAAAATCGGCTGAGTGCCTTAAGCGCTCGCCTTAGTAATCCGGTGAAGTTGTTAAGGCCTTGCTAGGCCAACAGGGTAGTCAGTGCGAAAAAAAAATTCAACGTGCGCTACTCTAATCTTTGCAGATTAATCAAATCACATGGCACCTGTTTTTCAAGTTCATTATTATACCGATTTGCTACAAGAGTGTCACTGTGAGTATGCTAACGTCAAACTATGCCGTTAATTTCTTGGTATTTTAGTACGGATCACTTTACACTATCACCTTGAATTCATTATTTACGAAGAAATTCAGATTAAGGTAACAAATTAAATAAAACACCTAACAGCAAAATAATATAGAACTTTAAGAAACGTAGATAATATTAGATTTTCAATAAGTTATCTTATGTTACCAATACTTATGTGCATTGATATATACCGCTCTTTTATTTTGTATACGTATATATAAGAATCAGTAAGAACAAAACTTAAGACCTTCAACATGTTGAAATGTGTTTCTGTTTTGCATAGCTTAGTATTTTTTATATACCTTAGAGAAAACCTTACGTAGGTAAACTCATGAATTATTCCCCTCGTACTAAAAGCTAGCCGGTGTAAAAGATGCCAAGTAAATAATTTTCTAACAATCAGGACTCGTCTATATTATTAATGGAGTAAATAATAAAACATTCATAATTTTATAACAACACTTCTATCAGAGTATTAGATGTGTTCCATTATTTGAAACGGATATCTCAAAATTAGTTATTTTATTATGTATGGATATGCTTATCCTTATTTATATCATAAATGTGAATGTGAGTTTGTATGTTAGTTCGTTACACTTACACAACCTAAGCTACTCAATTGCTCGACATAACATGTTATACATTGTCAGGGGTATAGAATAGGATATAGGAAACACTTCATACAGGAAAAAGGATTGTAACGCGAACAAAAGGTAGTGTAGAATAAAATAGACGCATTCATAAAACTATTACCGTGTTATTACAAAAAAGTTAAATACGTATTAGATACTTGGTTTAAAAAAGTTTCCTAATAAATGCACCGAGCTCGCCCGAGGCAAGTTCGCGGTATCCTTTTTCACAAGTCTAACCTAACGTAACCAAAGCGAGACAAAAGATCAAGATGGCGAACATTCAGCGTCCGCGGTGCATATGAGACTTTTTTAAAGCCAGGGTTCAATACGTATTTAACTTTTTTATAATAACACCGTTATTGTTAACAATAAACAAAATTAGCTTGTATAATATTTCCCCTATAACTTGATTATTACTTAATTATAACATAATACTAAATACATTAATCTAACGCTTCCAGGGTACTATTAAGTGTGCCTCGTAATTGCAGGTATATCAAACTTTCAATATGACAGTGCTTGCAAAGACGTACATTCACTATTTAATGTCCATAATGCGTATTCTATTTGGGTGATTCCAGCAACATAACTCTGTTTCTTCAAAAACCATGGGCAATCAATAAATTAACTAATTTTGTAGAGTTTTGTGGCATATTTCATCGATTTTTCATAACTATATATCAACTTACTTATAAAGGTTATTACGAAAATTGATATGTATTTCTTTCGTTTAATATTTAGAGGGTGTACCCAAATTATAAATTTGCATAAATGCTTTTTTGCTGTTGCAAAATGCTTTTATTTTATAAAACATAATACCTCATTATAACGTTTGAACGGTTGAAAGTAAGCTGTACACCGTAGAAAAAACACATAGAATTGTTCCCGAATATTACAACTCGGAAGATTGCCAGGATGACTAGTTGTACGGAAATTGTAGTCGCTCTGTTCTTGTATACATTTTTCACGGAAAAAATAGTAAGAGTTAGTACTTTGTTGAGAGGGATAAACCGAGAAGTAACGTTAAATATAAATAAATTAGAGATGGTAACAGGGTAGTACGCTGAGGCGTTTACGGCGCTTTAGGTACGCTCCATTATTCCATCGTAGAGACTCAGGAAGTTGTTATGAGTAATGTAGTGGCGAGACGCGCCACTTTGTGTTCCGCGAACAAAAGAACGTTCGCTGTAGTCTTGTCAGGACAAACAACGGGACGCTTGCTACTATCTCCTGCGACTTACTTATACTTATCTGGTACCTATAATTATTTCGTGTTAAGCCTTGTTCCCACGATACGTGTTTAAGGTCACGATTGAAGATTCGGGGTGTAAGGCGTGTCGAATAACATCGAAAACTTGAGACATCCAAGCCAAGCTCACCTGCGCGTGGTGCACCCTGCTGAATAACAGACGACGCAATGGCGAAAGCGGGGTGGTAGGGTTTTACAGTCCGACTGAGTCACAACCACCATCTATATGGCGAAAAAGCCCGTCATAGTGATTCGCTTCTGCGGGTCGCATTTCGGGATCAGCCTGTGCATATCCAGCCTTTCGCAGGCTGGCATGACAGCGGCGACCGGCGAAGGATAGTGTGTCACTCGGTGGTCGCCATTGTTTTTGGATTGTACTGTGCTTACCATTAGGCACAGTGCAGTCATTTTGCCTTGCTACAATTTAAAAAAAAACCGTGCTATTGACTTTTTTTTCTTTTTTTTTCGAACTGACTACGCTATTGACCAAGCAAGGTCTTAACAGCTTCACCGGACTACAAACCGTGCTATTGACGTAATATGTTTTAGTAGGTGTTTTTGTGTATGCCTAAATAATCAAGAGAAAGTTGAGTAGAAGACAGCACCTAGAAAAGAAACGCTAAATATTGTAGATTTTTTTAAGTGGCAGGGTACATTATTAGAAATACAGGACGCGGTTTATTTTAGTTAAGGACCAAGCTAGAAAGCCGATTAGCCGATGTTACTCGCGTGTGTAAGAAATTCCTCTCATTCCCCTGTACGTGCTCCGCGGGTGGTGCTAAAGAATAACAAATTTTTGGCCGCTACACTATTCCACATAAATAAAACCTCGCAGTGCAGATAAATACAGTCATCAATCAATCGACGATAATAAAAGATAAATACTGTATTTAGTCATGCGATTAAATAATTAAGTGAGAATTATGTTTAACTGCGGAAGGTTGGAGTGGTGCGGCGCTGCGTGGAGTATTGTGGACCAAGAAGGTTTACAAGTATTTTGGAGAAAAGCCGAACTGTAAATACCTATTTCAGTAACGTGTCCTGTCGTGCGGGCCAATCTTGTGCTCCGCTCCCTACACAATATTCGTATCTTATAGTAAAATTGTTTAAGCTTACCTAAGTAAGTTAACAGTAATTAAATATTTTGAAAGTTAAATACTTTTGAGACGTTGAACATACCTACTATTGAAATATATATATTTTTTATTCCAATATTTTCTATTTAACATTAAGTTGTCTCGTATTTATAAATGCTAGCATAAAAAATGTACATAGTACATTGTTTTTAAGCTTTGGTTATTATCATTACATAGTATAAAACAAAGTCCCTTACCGCGTCTGTCTGTCTGTCTATTCGTGATAAACTCAAAAACTACTGAACGGATTTTCATGCGATTTTCACCAGTGGATACAGTGATGAACGTTTGGGTGTATAATTTGATAAGGATTTTTTTATAACCAGGGCAGGACAACGTCTGCCGGGCGCTCTAGTTTATTATATATGTAAGTACTAGGTCCGTAAAAGTTGTGCCCGCGGCTACGTATGCGTAAACTATTATAATTTATTTATGAACTGTTTATTTAGTTTATTAAAACTTAAATTTCGAAAAAAAAAAATTTTTAGGGAATGTACTGTATAAGAAAATATTTTAAGTTGATTATTTTTATGTAATTTTTTTAAAATACAAAGCTTTGTCTCGTCTCTTTCATTAAATTATAATTGTATTAAATAAGTAATTTAAATTATATAAATGTATGTGTGAGTGTCTTTTTGTGGTAGTGCTTTTCTTCAGGACGAGGCTTTTGCCCAGATGTGGGACGTTTGCAGAATGCTATTATTATTATACTAGCGGGCCCGGCAGACGTTGTCCCGCCCTGATTATGGAAAAATCCTTGACAAATGATATACTAAAACGTTCCTCATCAATCACTCTATCCATCGGTGAAAACCGCATGAAAATTCGTTAGGTAGTTTTTCTGTTTATCGCGAACAGACAGACAGACAGACGCGGTAGGGACTTTGTTTTATACTATGTAATAATAATAAAAATAATGTGTATGGGAAAGTTAAACTTTGAGTAAATTAAGAATTAGAAATCAGCACATAAGTTTATCTCGACGCACCTTGCAAAGTCATCACCGGTCCTTCATGACATATGCCGCATTTATATGACACTATTACCCGCGGCTTCTCTTGCACTACTATAGAGTTGACGTATCCCTCGGAAACGCTATATTTTCCTGGACAAAATGTACCCTATGTTATTTTCAGCACCCTTGATATATGTAAAATTTCATGATGACCTGTTGTGTGGTTGAGGCGTGAAAGCGTATCAAATAAACAAACTCACAACGGCATTTATAATGATAATTAGGATGTTGTAAGACACAACTGGGACATTTTACGTGAAGCGGACAACGAAAAAAGGTGAGGTTCTGAAATTCGTTCATATTCAGTCTAATTGAACTTCTAGTAGGTATGAATGAGAATACATTTTTTTTTCCATCATGTTAGTGGTCAAGTTATGGGCTCCTACAGAACAGTCACACCTGAAATTCAGATTTTTTGGAAGTAGTTTTTCGAATTGAACAAATTTACAATAAAATATTAAACGCAGCGATTTACATAGAATAATAATTGCACTTTTTGAAAAGAAAATAAAACGGAAAAAACTTTTTTTTTAAATGTTCAAAACTGAAAGTAAATTTTTCGAAACAAAATTTGATTAACTTCGGCATCTTTTTTTTCTTCTTCTTTTATTACATCAAAACGTAGCTTAAAATACACAAACAATATAATATAACTTTTAAAGTTGGCACAGAATTGGTTAAGGAGATTTCTTTAGAAGCCCATAACTTGACAAATAAACGTGATAGAAAAAAAAAATGCATTCACATTCATACCTACTAGAAGTTCAAATAGACTG
Organism: Antheraea pernyi; assembly: GCA_015888305.1. Classification (NCBI taxonomy): domain Eukaryota; kingdom Metazoa; phylum Arthropoda; class Insecta; order Lepidoptera; family Saturniidae; genus Antheraea; species Antheraea pernyi. The sequence goes on along the minus strand of MU159073.1, from coordinate 52,726 downwards.
AATATGAACAAATTTCAGAACCTCACCTTTTTTCGTTGTCCGCTTCACGTGAAATGCCCCAACTATTAGAAGTATACATATATTGTACTAGCTGTTTCGGTAGCTTCGTCCGAGTGGTATACTTACTTTGGGCTAACGCAAACACGCAGCAAAAGCTATCAGAAGGGAAAAAACGGTTATGAAACATTCATCATTGGTGTCCCGCTCCTATTGGTCTTAGCGTGAGGGATAAGTGAGTTATCTAACACTAAAATAATTTTTGAAAATAGCCAGTAACTCCTGAGATTAGTGCGTTCAACCAAACAAACAAACTCTTCAGCTTTATAACATTAGTATAGACTAGCTGTGTGTGTGTAAATACAGTGATTAATAAAGTTATCTGAATGTACTGAGTCTATTATCTTATCTACTTTACTCTCGAATTTACGCCGCGTCGTCATTAAAATTACAATAACTGTTTATAGAGTGAACCGATTTTAATGAAATAAAGACTAAGTTATTCTCGAAGATACGCTTTATGATTTTCTTTGTGTGGTTTTATTCTTAACCAAGTACTTTAGCAGTGATGCGTGTTCATACAAACAAACAGAAAGATAGACAAACAGACATTTCTAAAAATGATTGTAATGTATTTTATTACTGATTCCTAAACACCTACCCGATTAGGCATCCCTCGGCAGCGGCTCAAGCCTAGGTCCGTTCCCTCGGCGTGGAGCCCTTGAGTACGCTGCTCGCGCGATACAGTGACACAAAATCTTACATCACTGCGACAACATTACACATATCACCTCCACACACGTGCACGCATACACGCTTACACATAA
>MU159073.1:34661-51515 GCA_015888305.1 Antheraea pernyi | reverse complement strand
TACCGCGTCTGTCTGTCTGTCTGTTCGCGATAAACTCAAAAACTACTGAACAGATTTTCATGCGGTTTTCACCAGTGGATACAGTGATTCGTGGGGAAGGTTTTAGTATTTGTCAAGGTTTTTTTTATAGTCAGAGCGGGACAGCGTCTGCCGGGCCTGCTAGTAATTAGATAAAATTGGTACCGCACTCTCTATCAGTAACCAGTACTATTATTGGTGTCATTAATGCTAAGATTAATTTATTGATTACGTCTTCGTGGTTAAACAATTAAATCAGACTTAACATTATACAAAACCTGGAATACGATATATCGATTTATATGATCTATTTTAAATTCTACTTTAAACAAAGTTACGGGAAACACCATATAGGCCTTACAGAAATCTTCCCTTATGAGATATTATGATACCCAAAGTGATCAATCGTTCCTTATTCTGCGGAACAGTAGCGTATTGCTAGATGTACTCGCTTTTTTTTTTCGAACTGACTATACTATTGACCTAGCAAGGTCTTAACAGCTTCACCGGACTACTAAGGCGAGCGCTTAAGGCACTCAGCCGATTTTATTTGACAACTAGCTCAAGGGTGCACGGCACACCTCGGCTTGGGCTGTTGCCTGATGACCTGAGGGGATGGGCCGGGGGGCTCATCTCCGCATTGCACAGGTCTGGTAGACGAGGGGAGGCAGCTGGTGTGTGCCCGGTCTGTCTCCCTATTAGGATGGAGCCCGGCGGCCACCTTTCGCAGGGCGAACCTTTGGGGCGGCTATCCAAGGGGAATAGCGTAGGTCGATCCCTTGCCGCCCCAACAATATGGTCGGATGGTACACCGTGGGGGGGCTGTTGCCTGATACATGCAATTCGCCACCTATTTTTTTTTTTTTTTATCGTGGGGAAATCCCTTATGGATACACCACCCTCTCGGGGGAGCGGGTGGGTTATGTCCGACTCGCACGGACTAAAACCCCACGGTGTACGTCGTCCGCTATAGTTGGGGCGGTACCCCACGGTGTACCATCCGACCATATTGTTGGGGCGGCAAGGGATCGACCTACGCTATTCCCCTTGGATAGCCGCCCCAAAGGTTCGCCCTGCGAAAGGTGGCCGCCGGGCTCCATCCTAATAGGGAGACAGACCGGGCACACACCAGCTGCCTCCCCTCGTCTACCAGACCTGTGCAATGCGGAGATGAGCCCCCCGGCCCATCCCCTCAGGTCATCAGGCAACAGCCCAAGCCGAGGTGTGCCGTGCACCCTTGAGCTAGTTGTCAAATAAAATCGGCTGAGTGCCTTAAGCGCTCGCCTTAGTAGTCCGGTGAAGCTGTTAAGACCTTACTAGGTCAATAGCATAGTCAGTTCGAAAAAAAAAATCCCAAACACCTGCAACAATTTTTTTTCACGATAATTGAAAAAGTACAGACACTTTACATTTACATTCGTATTATATGTACATAGATGATAAAGAGATAATGCATTACCTTTTTAAGTCTTTGAACGACATTCAATTTCTAATATGTCCATCTCTTACTATACGCCTTGAATAGTAGAGATACCATCCATATATGTCAACTTCAGAACAGTTTGCTCCAGTGATATTAAGGTTGAAAAACGACATTCTTTATTGCAAGTCGATCAGTCGTATTAGTCTCGCATTAGACCTTGGACATTAGTCTACTGGTTCATTTGGAAACTTGGTTAAATCTATTCAATTTATCTTGTTATTTCCAGCCAAAGGGCTGTGAGACTTAATAGTGAATTCTGAGAATAATCTATATATTAATACGTGAAGCCCAAACGTTGTATCCCTTTTTGAGAGAAATGCGCGAACGGATGAACGTGAAACTAGGCATAGTTAAAGTTTATATGGAGGATAAGTGCAGAAAGTTATTAATTTTATATAAAATGCATTAGAAGTACATTAAATTAATTAAAATATGCATTACTCACACTACTGCTTCAATTTTACACAACATATACACACATGTAAATAAGACATTTTGACATCTGTCAACAAAGGACTTCAAAAAAGGTTGTGAAGGAGATTGCTATGCTCTGCTATATGTATTGTTTTACTGTTACGTTCCAATTACCTTTTTTCATTCTACATTCTACAATGATACTATAACATAATACCCTTTGGCAAAAGAACCCTAATAAAATTCATACTTTAAAAAATCAATGAACTATGGTCGAATGTCGACCTCTGGGCGCCCACTAGTATGTATAAATCTATCATCGAGTTACTTATTACCAGATTTTACTTATTGAAGAAAGAATAATTTAATGACAGATGCAATAAAGTCGTAAATTGCTTATATAAAATCGTACAAAGTTGTAATTTTTACGTAATGGGAACCCGCTACACATATCTTTTGGAGAGAATCTTTGGTGAAAATATCTTCAAGCTTTCCGTTTTTAGGCTATTATACTTAATATCGTATGTGTGAATTGTACCCACTTAAGAAGTTATATTCTGAAGGTGGTAGAGCCACGCTGAAGCTATTATTGCTTTCAGCATGAATGGGTCGGCTCGATCGAGGTAGTACCACAGAAAACTGACGTAAATAACAGCGCTTGCACTGTTGCGTTTTGTTCGGTCAGTGAGAGCGCCGGATACCCACCTCCCCACCCCTTCGCTCCTCCCCATTCACCCTCCCTCAAACACAGGCCGGCAACGCACTTGCGACTGACTCCCCTGGTGTTGCTAGTGTCTATGGACGGCGGTGATCACTTATAATAAGGTGACCGGCCTGTTTGTTTGCCACCAATAATATTTAAAAAAATAATCTTAAGCTTAAAACAGAAATGTAAATGATAGCGTTTTAATTTAAAAAATGTAAATAACTATAAATTAATTTCCTGTATATCTGTAAATAGATTCAAATAAGACAGCAATGAAGTCGGATAAACTATTTATCGTATAATAATGTATAATGTAACCAAATAGAAAGCGTACGTACCGACAGTTAAACTCAATTTTTTTTTATATTATAGGCGGCAAACGAACAGGCGGGTCACCTGATGGTTAGTGATCACCACCGCCCATAGACGCTAGCAACACCAGGGGAGTCGCAAGTGTGTTGCCGGTCTGTATTTGGGGGAGGAGGGAATGGGGAGGGCATTGGGAGAGGGGAGAGGGGCGGGGAGGTGGTTATCCAGCGCTCTCAATGACTGAACGAAACGCAATAGTGCAAGCGCTGTTACTTCACGTGTTTTCTGTGAGAGTGTGGTACTACCCTGAACGAGCCGACCCATTCATGCTAAAACCAATAATACCTTCAGCATGGCTCCACCACCTACAATATTTATAAACCTTGTTAAAAAGCTAATAATAAAAAAATACTTTTATCACAAATACAATAATTTATCATTCACTACCATATAGTATAATTTAAAATCATACACATATCTACTTACCTCCACTGAAATAATTATACATTCATATATAGGTATTTGAATAACTCATGAAAACTTGATGGACAATTATCAACCAACGTTATATTGCCGCTTTTAAATGCGCCAAAAGAAGTATAACTTCAAATATAAAAAATACTTATTGTTTACAAATTTTGTCCTATTTGAACTATTACTGATAGTTAAGTAATTAGTACCCGATTGGACTGATGTCGGAAGAACGCTACACAAAGATACAGTTTAGTACTGTTTATATGAGTATGAGTTAGCAATTCCTCTTTCTCCTCTTTTCATAGAAACTTCTAGTATTATACTTGTAGGCCGACATCACTACTTCACCTGGCGACAAGTCTATATTTTATGTAGGTTACTACTATTTCTGAGATGTGATATTACCATGGGTTTTGGCACAGCCGCCTTGACGATCTCTTTTAAAAATAATGGTTTTACCTGGTGAAATAGTAAATGTAGTGATCGGTCTTAAACATTTCCCGGGCCAAAATGAATGAATATTACTTATATTGCAAAAGTATCAATAATAACTATTAATGTATTCTAAAAATTGGAATCTATAAAAAAATAAAATTAAACCAATTTACGCGAATATATATTTACAGTATAATCAGTAAATGATTCTATTTTTCATCCCGCAACTGAAGCAGAGAAAACGATTAATATTCATGAAATAATTCACAAAAAACAAAAATGTTTTATTATACAGCTGAATGTTTACAAAATAAATGTTCAATCTAGAAAATGGGTATTCTGTGATATTGCTTATTTGAAAATTTATCTAATATGTTTTCGATTTATTTATATTGGCGTTTAAAATGTTTTTATTCTCTTCGTCTCTATCTCCAACCAGTACGTAGCATCCCAGGTTTGAATGAAATAACGTTTTATGGAACAGGACACCTTCTCCAGTATGTCACCAAATGGGACGAGGTCATTAAAAATTGACCTGAGATGAAAGTACAAAAAGCTACTCATTAATACATAAAATACGAGATAAGTAACTTCATACATAATCTTAAATCTTTCGTTCATAAATTCAATATTAAGTAAAGTGCTAGACAAATTGTATAATATTTATGTTTTCACGGTCGTGGAGGTGAGGAAAGGTCTCCCGATGTTTCAGTGTGGCGATTTATTTAACGAGTGGCTTTATTTGTTTGCGACAGAGCCGGTTGCTTGGCGTCCCCGCCTAATGTTATCCCATTAACTCCATACCCTTTGTCAGTTATAGTAATTTGGACCGTAATTCAATATATTTAGGAATGAGATTATGTAAATCAAATGATATCAATATATTACGTGGTCTTTGTATAATTAATGACAGTGACAGTGATGATGTCGTGTATACAAGTGGAATGATGTATTGTATTAAGTCAGGTTCAATTAAAATAATGTTCTATATAAAGGTTTTATGTGTTTATTAGTTATTCAAACGTAAATCAAGAAGAAAATATCAACCCGATTATATATGAAAGTGTAAGTTATTATAAAAGAACATCAATGGCAAAACGCTTAAAATTGTATCTATGATTTCGTCATCAGTCGGCGATGAAGGCATAATTGTAACGTGTTCGGACCACGGATTGACGTAGGTTCGAATCTTATATTTACCTTGAGTTTATGTTTTTTTTTATATTATAGGAGGTAAACAAACAGGCGGGTCACTTGATGTAAAGTGATCACCGCCGTCCATAGACACTTGCAACACCAGGGGAGTCGCAAGTGTGTTGCCTGCCTGTTTTTGGGGGAAAAGGGGAAGAGAAGAGAGGGAAGGCGAGGTGGGCCTCCAGCGCTCTCACTGAATGAACGAAATGCAACAATGTAAGCACTATTACTTCCTGTCGGTTTTCTGTGAGACGTGTTATCGGAAATTTCCTCCTCTTTAACGAACTTTTTTCAAAATTGCTTAAATGTTAATATTTTTTGAGTTATTAACTAAAAACTAAATATCATTTTTTTTTCATCTTATTTTGTTAATTGCAATTTTTTACCTGCCCCAAAATCCTTCAAAAACATTTTTCTAAAGGTGATTCCGAATCGAATGAGCTTTCGCTCATATTTTTAGGACCTTTATCTCTATTTATCACGTTTTTGAACTTGTTGACTAGACTATAAAGCGTAGGAAGTTAGGCACTTTCCAATGGCCGCATACGTAAATACCAACCTTGCTTGGGATCTAATCCCTTTTTAGGCTTAGCGAGTCAATCTGAGACCAAATTGTTACTCAACATCTGGTGAGATTGTGAACAAATGCTTAATCAATACTATATAACAAAAAGGTTTTAGTTCCTAATTTTATTTATATGCTATGATTATAAAAAGTTAAGTCGCGATGTAACAAAAAGTTTTTTAATTTTGTAATTTAGAATTCAATTATCCTCGATATCTTAGTATTCTTAGTTGGAAACTAATTAGTTGATTAATATTATATTAAGATCAAGTATTAATCAATAATTGTTCAAGCACTTTGTGAGATTATTTTACAATCTTACAACAGAATGCGGAATTTGGTATCTTCTAAGAGAAAATAATTTTCTAACACGAGTTTTAGTGCCACAAGGAATAATTGGTTTCTAATGATAATTATGATGAATATGATTTTATACTAGTAATAATTGATTGATTGAAGAACTTACAGTTTTACGATACTGCAATATTATAAAATGTCTGGTAGAAAAGTGCTAGTAAAATGGAAAATTCAACTATTATACATGGCATCAAATATATATGGGTATACATACCTACGTATTATCCTACTTAATTATTTGATACATTCTATACAATTGTAAACAAAATATATTTAATACATAACTTAATAAATTAATTGAAAGTTAACTCCCAAGTGTTCACAAACAAGTTAAGAATTTCATGTTCAAAAACAGAAGTTGCTTTAAAACAATTTAATTGATATTGTCGAATAAAATGAGTTCACTATATTAAGTACTTGGAATTTAATATCTTGACAACGTTGCATTCGAGTCCGGAACTGCAGTAGTCTCATTTCCTGCATTGTAAAAGAAATTGTTCTATTCAAAACAAACAAAACAATTGATATAATTTTTTTTTTTTCATTATTATCGTAAGAATATATTATATAAATACAACGGTCACATTCTCTCTGTACTTGAGTGATGACTACACAGTTCGGTCTAATTCAATTACAGCTCCGACGATTTCGTAGGCCCACGGGAGTAAAACATAAAAAGTATGTACATATACGAAAATTTTCTTTTACTTTCATTTACTCGACCAAATTGTGCGTGTAACATAATTATATCAACAGGACGGGAAAATTATGTCATAGAAGCTATACATTTTTGAAGTTATACTTCTCTTGGCGCGTTAGGGAAAAATGATGAGAGTAAATTTATTACGATGCGCGCGCACACCGCCACGAAAAACCGGCACCCTGAAGTTAGCTATAGTTAACATTTTGTTTCTTTGTATTTGTTGTTTGTATTTCTTTGTATTAAAACTTTCAATGTATTAAATACTTTTCTCTATTGTTAGTGGCGTTTTTTCTACAAACGCAGAATAAGGCGAAAGATAAAATTTATGAAAAGATTTTTATCTTGCTACGCCAAAGAAGTATAACTTCTAACACTACACGCGTACACACACACACTTTTTTTATAGATGTCGATGCAAGATTTAACACTTTCTTAAACAGCAATTAATATCTGTAGTACATAATCGTGTCCTAGCTTGAATTTCAGTGAAATAATACTTATTGTTGCACATATCTATTGTCTGTATGTCGTATCGAGCTGTGTAGTCTAATCGTGTTGACGCTAATCTTTCTTTAAAGTTTCCTATATACATAGAAACATTTACTTCCTTCTAACCAACATCATGTTCATTTTTAAAATAGATAAGCAAGTATATCGTATTTAAACTATTTATTTGTAATGTAACACATTAAACGACTGAAAGTTATAGAGTCTGTACAATTTTTTCGTAAAAAAAAATCAATAACTGATGTTTATTTTCCCGGTGCATCCGATGTCAATTGTACCGGTCTCGTGAAATGAACAAAGCTTGATAGACGTGAACTAAGCGCTCCGACACTTCGATAGACTGCAATTCACAGTAAACCTGAAACAATATTTTGCTAAAAAATACTTTTAATTTTGTACAAACTTTAGAAATTGATCTATACTAATATAACAAAGCTGAAAAGTTTATTTGCTTGAACGCGATACTCTCTGGAAGTACTGGTCCGATTTGAGAAATTATTTCAGTGTTAGATAGCTCATTTATCAAGGAAGACTATATATAGGCTTTATAATATCATGATGCTAAGACCAATAGGAGTGGAGCACCAATGTTTCAAAATCAGGGATTTTTTCTTTTTAAGAGCTTCCATTGCATGTTAGCGTTTGGCCAAAGTAACTATTCTACGTGAACGAAATCGCGGGCGGAAGCTATAATAAGACTTGTAGGTGGTAGAACCACGTTAAAGCTGGTTTCAGCATGAATGGGTCGGCTCGCCTGGGGTACCACCACTCTCACAAAAAACCGACGTGAAGTAACAGTGCTTGCGTTGTTGCGTTTCGTTCGGTCAGTGAGAGCGCCGGAGGCCCACCTCCCTTCCCTCTCTCCCCTTGCCCTTCCCCTTCCCACTTCCCCGCCTCCCGTACACACTGGCAACACACTAGCGACTCCTTTGGTGTGACGGTGGTGATCACTTAGCATCAGGTGATCCACTAGTTCGTTTGCATCCTTTGATATAAAAAAATGAGAAAATGTGTAAATGTTTAAACAATATAATCAAATGTAGATTTTTATACTGATAATGTAAGTATTAAAATCAGTGCATAAAAATAATAAAAGTATTGATGTTCAGAAAAGATTTTGTAACAAATATTTTCAGAATAACAATGATCCTTTCAATGCTATAGAATGAAGAGTGACTTATGTAATATCTTGCTAGTTACTTTAATAGGTGGACGAATATAGGCAGGAGTAGAGGAGGACCGAAGAAAATGTATATGGATTGTGTAAAGAATGGATACGTGTGTAAAACGTGAATAGTGATATGGCGGCTGATATAGAGGAATGAAAGAGTAAAATATGTTGTGTCGACTCTACTTAAGTGGGATAAGGGTTAAGAAGAACAAGAAAATGGCCGCACCGTACATGTTTCGAGTAAATTTTAGTAACGTCGGTCGCTAAGTGTTTTAGTTAGAAAAACGAGCGGATATGAATAAGTAACTGTTTAACATTAAAACGTTCCTGAACTCGTTTGAAGTTAATGTGTTGCTAAAGCGCTTTAAATATTTATACTTTTGGTGTAAAGTATTTAAACCGATGGTTCCCGGGGGCGAGCAGTCGCCGCTCTGACCGCTCATTAGTCAATGCCGCCTCCCGCTGGGAACACACCTGATCACGTCGAAATTTTACTTTGTTTTAAAAAAAAGATATAATTTAAATAACCATCACCTTTATATAATATGTTAAACTAATAAAAATAACTACCACTATAGAGATTGTGGATTACATTCGCAGTAGAGGTTTTTCATTTAATGGGTCGAAGTTACATTTATTTAAATAAAATAGATTCGTAATGTTAAGATACTTATGTTACGATTATCCACCAATCATTTATGTTTAGTTTGCGAGTAAAATTGGTATAATACCTTGTAATATGTAAAGAACAGAATAATATATAATATATTAAATGCCTTTTTTCTATTGTTAGTGTCGTTTTTTCTACAAACGTAGAAAAGGCAAAAGATACAATTTTTGAAAAGATTTTTAATTTGTTACGATAAAGAAGTATAACTTCTACGCGTGTACATAAATACAAACACGCTTTTTTATAGATGTCGATGCAAGATTTAACACTTTCTAAAACAAAAATTAATATTTGTAGCACCTAACGTGTCTTAGCTGGAGTTTCAGTTAAATAATACTTATTGTTGCACATACATACCTATTGTTTGTATGTTGTATCGAGCTGTGTAGTCTAATCGTTTTGACGCTAATCTTTCTTTAAAGTTTTCTATATACATAGAAAAATTTACTTCATTTACATCATAGCGCCATATCTAAACTGGGATAATTAGAAAGGATGGAACTGCACTTTCAATCTATATGTATTTTCAATCCTATTTTGTGTCTGTCACTACTATAAAGAAAAATTGGTTTTTTATTATAATCCGCTTAAATCAGTTTACTCCTAATTTCATACATATTTGCAATGTATATCTTTTTTGTAATTCTTTTTTTTTATGTAATTGGTGGCAAACGAACAGGTGGGTCACCTGATGTTAAGTGATCACCACCGTCCATGGACACCAACAACACCAGAGGAGTCGCAAGTGCGCTTGCCATCCTTTGGGGGAAGGGTTAGGGGAGGGAGTGGGAGAGGAGTGAGGAGACGGGAGGGGAGGAGGGCCTCCGGCGCTCTCACTGACCGAACGAAACGCAACAATGCAAGCACGGTTACTTCACGTCAGTTTTCTATGAGAGGGTGGTACTACCCCGGACGAGCCGACCCATTCATTCTGAAACCAGTAATAGTTTAGCGTGGCTCTACCACCATTAAGAATTCTGTTTTTTTTTTTATCTATACTTTTCATTTGTCTCCATTAATGATTAACCTTTAAGCATTATACCGGTAACAATGTCATTCAATTTATCCATGCAACGTACTGGGTATATTTTTTATTAAAAAAACATCTTTATAAAATTTCTTCATCACCTTTAAACATTTATGACGTAATTGTGATATCGCTGTCGCATTTTACAATTCCTTCTTATCTACTTTCCTGTTATTTATTTACAATTGTGGTTAATGCACATGAAAAAGTGAAAATGAATTCATATATAAATACTAAATTTAACATACGGAAAAGAAAACAAAATGGTAAATATAATTAGGAGTATTAAAATATAATTTACGGAAATTTTGTTTAAATAGTCGTGAATATGAAATGTGTTTAATTGTGATTTTAAATCTAAAAGTTTATGGTCTAAAATATCTAATGAGATGTGCTTGGATGCGAACGCACTGTACAAACGAGTCATACATACCATTGGATTGAAATAAGATGTATTTATTATACTTGTAAGTTTTAAGAATACATCAATATTTTCTCACACTTTGTGAGGAAAATTGATTTCATTCATGTAAAATTTATTATTTATGATTCTAATGCGGGGCTAGGCAGGTTTTATTTCCGTATAATTGCGACCAGTAATGAACTGTTGTGATCGCCCCATATTAAGTACTAAAACTCCCTGCCTAGTCTTATATCATTTAATAACTGCAGGACTGTTTTGGTTGAGAGCATCTGTACCTCCTCCGTGGGCAATTCGTGCTTTCCCAGAATCCGGTTTCGTGCAGAGTTCAGTGGATCATATTCACACGAAAGATGTTTGGGAGTTTCATTCGCACTGTCATAAAATTTACGCTCTCGTGTACTCTGGACACCCAAGTTGTACAAATGTTTCTTTAGACGACAGTGTCCAGAGAGTGTTTTCACTAAAACCCGTAATTGATTCCTACCGAGTATCTAAATCTGTAATAATAAAATCTAACCCTATATGTACTATTGTTATAAAATTGATTTCTTTGTTTCAGATAACTGTAACAAGAATAGAGGTAATGGATGTAACCAACTCACACTCTCGATTTCCGTAGAAATGTCGCGTCGGAAACTGTCGGTGATTTGCCCGTTCCGGTTTACGGCGATAGCTTCTGTGAACATTCTCTTTGTGTTTCTATAACTCTATGAATATTTACGTAAAGTTTGATAATACCACAACTGAGAGACGTGCTTATAATTTTAGAAGCACCTCATTTAGTGATTAAATTCATTCCGTTTCAAAATGTTTAAGATTAGTTTCTGACTTTGAATTGGCTGGAATAAGCTAACGGCTGTATTTGTAATTAATAATTTATTACATAGTTAAGTATTCTAATGAATGAATAAAACTGTATTGCGTAAGTCCCCATTGAAATAATAGAATAAATTGAATTGTAACACAAGTATATGCATAAAAAATTAAATGACCATTACTGTTAAAATATTGGTACGTGCACATTTTAGACATTTGTAAGAATAAACATTTAAAATTAATAGATAATCGTTTTCGGAATACTAAAAAACACGCTTTTGTAGGTAACGAAACTAAATGAAATTAGAAAATAGATTTTATATATGGAGTCCTGATGCTATAAGTTATTTGTTTAAAAAAAGTACTGGGTTAAAAAAATAGTTCACTGATAACTTTATAAGCATAAAAAAGCACCACTCAATTATTTATGATTGAATGAGCTATTAGCATGAATATTCCATATAAAAAAACTATTTTTTACTTTTTAATTCTGTTACCTGCAAAAGCGTGTTTTTTTACTATTGTTACTTTTTGTCTTTAAACTTAAATTTCATAGTAACTTGAAGACTCAACCTTTTGGTAATGAATTATATATTTTTAAATTAATTAAATTAATTGGATGAAATTACATTGCATTTTTATCAGACCTTGATAAGTGTGCTAAATTTCAATTTCATCTGATGTTTTATGATGGATGATAATCACGCCCAGATTCAATTACATAAATAGATACAGGTGAAGCTAATAAAAGTGTATTAAAAATAAAGAACTGAAGATATTACATTGTCTCCAAATATATACTCAGTAAAAATATCTACTTTGTTGTAAGCACCTTTAATAAATGTGATATTTTAATGTTCGTTTTAAACAACTAAATTTATGAATAAATTTTGCGGCGCAAAATGAAGGTAATTTCGTAAGGATATGATATTAAATTATCATGTTATGTTATCACAATATGCACAGATTTGAACACTACAAAGCAAAGTTAAGTCATAAAGACGAGGTTTATATAAACTCATATTTCTACGTAGGGCCACTCATCGCATGTACCGCTGTCAAATGATTCCCGTGTGAGAAAGCTTTAAATTTCAGTAGGCCGACATCCGACGTCGGTGGATTTCTTTTGTACCCTGACAGTTTATTACGAGAACAAAAGGATGACGTTGTTTGAACAGACCCGCTTTAGATTTTACTACGCTGATTACACATTACTCAAGATCCACTCCATTGTGTCGAAGATCTGTGTTTCAGTTCAATTTCCAAGAGGAATTATATTCCGCTGTAATTTATTTGGGGGCGAATAAATTCACTACTTAATCAACTGATAAAGTCTCGTGTCAATAACAAATATTCCACGATAAATAACTTTGTTTGGTGGATATATTATATTGAATTGTGGTTAAGATGCTTTTATATCTATATATATTTGGGCAAAATAAAAAGTTAAGTACCTGTTCTGATTACCAACCGAGTTTCTTTATTTTTATTTTGTTTCGTAGCTATAGATGGGAATGGGTCGGCTCGTCCGGGGTAGTACCACCCTCTCATAGAAAACGGACGTGAAGTAACAGTGCTTCATTGTTGCGTTTCGTTCGGTCAGTGAGAGCGCCGGAGGCCCACCTCTCCTCCCCCTCCTCTCTCCGCTCCCTCTACCTCCCTTAACCCTTCTCCCCAAAGGATGGCAAAGCACTTGCGACTCCTCTGGTGTTGTTAGTGTCCATGGACGGTGGTGATCACTTAACATCAGGTGAGCCACCTGTTCGTTTGCCAACTATGACATAAAAAAAGAGCTTTTTGTGTTATGAATGTTATCATCAACAAGTTACTACATTTATTAATAAGCCTCTATTCGTCATACTTCACGTCATCTTAATGTCTAATAATCTACAATCTTTGGTAAAAAAACTAAATAATATTGAAACTTAAACATTAATGAACTTTGGTCGAATTTAGACAATAGTGATACTCAACTCATTATAAAGTCAAAACTTTGAATACTTCTTCCTTGGAATTCTCTTTCACCCAGTCCGTGTAACAATTTAGAAACCTTATCGGATTTTATAAAGATATTATAGAATACATTATCTTAATTCAATTAATAAATGTATTAATTAAGTCTATTTTAGTACAATTGTTCTTTATACATTCCACCAGAAGACGCATGTTGCATGCAACTTAGCATGTTGAGCCAACAATGAAAATATTTATAAAATCTTTATTATTACGTATACAGCAAGTCGTATAAAGTTTGTTTAAAAAAAATCTATTTACATATTACATATTATTATGAATATAACAACTAATATGAGAAATAATGCGGTAACAAATAAAATTGGTAAAAACGTCTGCTTTTTTTAGTGCATTAGGTGAATGCTGAGTACTTTTTATATTTACCATACGGCCCAGTAAAACTGTCAAGGTACTAAAGCGCGACACGGTCAGTTAGAAAAAAAAGCAAGTTTTCTTTATTTTGTGACCTGTTATTATTATCTGTTGACAGCGGACGCTCGTTCCCCATTATATTTTATTATGTACTTTATTTATTTTAACCATTTAGTGTCCCCGGAGTAATTTTAGCTTATATATTACATCAGTTTAGATAATCACAAGCACGGTTATATATGTTTATACGTAAATTAAAAATAAATGATTTTTTAAATACCGGCATTATTGTTACCTAAAATTAAAATTGTATATTGTGGTATATATACTCTGTATCTCTTGTAATTATTTTACGAGCATTCTCTCGTTATATCCCTTGAATTTAAATTTAATCCACCACCGTGCCTCAGTAATGCCCATCCTTTTTGATATCTACAGGTGCGCTTATCAGATTTAGCATGTTTTGCGAAGTTTGTAAACATTTTTTTTTCACTTTCATTATGGTTACCAATTTCCCATTGTAGGGTGAAACTTAGCAGTTGTCTCGGTTATATATTTGTGTTGTTAACAATACCAACTTATTGCACGTCAGTGCATGAAAATACACAGATAAAAAATTGTCATGGCATTATCTAAGTAAAATTAATTCTTATAAAACGATTGCCTAGAGATAGTTTATTCAGACTACGCGTTGGAAAACAAAGTTCTGAAGTTGCTACGAGTTGCTATACGGTTAATTATACACGAAACTTTTGACGTTATCATGATTTTAGAACCTAATAAAACACGTAGCGAAACCTTAAATTTTGATTGTAGTCATAAGCCCTTATATTTTCAACAAGCCAAAATGATAGCGTAATGAAAACAATTACTATCACTTAGTTTCATTGTCCGTAAGTGCTAGGCTTTAGGTAAACAACGAGGAGACATTCCTAAAGGCATAACATTCCTGAAGGGTTCAAAATGTCCTCAAGGAGCATCGCCAATTTCCTTTGTAAGCGCTCAGCGGTTATTAGGGAAATTGTTTTAATGAAATATATATAGACGTAGTAAGCAAGTATCATAGTTTGCCTTTTAAGTATAGTATTTTTTAAGGTGTCACATATTAGGACAGAAGAAATCTATATTGCTTCTCGTTAAAATACATTTTAGTAGTGAATATATATTTGAAGTTAATATTTACCGTTTTAAACAAAAAAATAAAATATGTATAGTTCACCCACGGCAGAACTCATACCTTCAAAAAGAAGGCAAGAAGAGCGTATATCTAACTATTCTCCATTTTTTTTTAATGTCATAGTAGGCAAACGAACAGGTGGGTCACCTGATGTTAAGTGAGCACCACCGTCCATAGACACTAACAACACCAGGGGAGTCGAAAGAGCGTTCCCAGCTTGTGTTTGAGGGTTGGGGAGGGAGGTGGGAGAGGAGAGAGAAGGGGAGAGGATGTGGGCCTCCGGCGCTCTTACTGACCGAACGAAACGCAACAATGCAAGCTCTTTTACGTCACGTCGGTTTTCTGTGAGAGGGTAGTACTACCCTGAGTGAGCCGATCCATTCATGCTGAAACCAGTAATAGCTTTAGCGTGACTCTATCACCTACATAAAATTCAATACTCAAAGGCAAGCGAAATACTGCTCCCACTTTACCCGACACAGTGTTTACCCTTACCTCTTTTCATCACACAAAAAGGTTGCGGATCATAAAGAAGGAAGGGCCCATAAGAAGTTTTCTTCAAAAATAGAACTCACACCAGTAATGAAGGTTTAATTTTGTCAAAAGTTCAGGCTGATGCAACTAAATGAGGGCTCGGCCCTGCTGACAACATAAAAACAAAACTTTGGGGCATCAAAGTAAACATTATCATTATTTTGGTGGTAAAAATTCTAGGATTATCAGTAGAAAAGTAAAATTAGAGTTTAGTAATTTGGAAACTCTTCAGGACCAGGCCCCAGACGCGGAGAGGACCACTCCTTCTACGTCCTCTCTCCTTAATTCACCGCTGCATTGCAAGCGCCGCCCTTTTTAATACAAGCTGTACTCGATAATTATTTACTTACAGATATCGTGGCAGAGAACCTTTTGAGACGGAATGGTGGGTGAAAACATAATTGCTTGTACGATTGCTTTCATTATCTCTGCGTGTGCAGACGTGTTATATTCTATGTAATCGTTACGAATGAATATTAACTATTTACATTTCATGATTATTTCTGTAACTCTGCTATACAATTGGTATATAATCTGAATATAACTAATAGTGGCTCCCATGTTTACACGTTGTTGGTCAGATCTCGAGCAAAATAGCAATATTTCCTCATTGTAGTTACGCCTATTTGAATAGAGACCACCTGATGTATATTATTTTATTTATTTCTATATATAACATTATTAAAACGAAATATTGACACTAATATTTAGCAGTAATATTATTTGCATTGAATAGCTTATTTCTGCAGGTATATTAGTACAGTTAATATAGGGTATTTAACGCCTGTCTACGATATTTTGGGGTGGTGGAATTACGATTTATATGCAGATTAGAAGTACGCTAAAATAGGAAGAAGTAATAGTGCGGACGAACCGTATAGTGTGGCGCGGAGTATCAGGAGTTGAGGGTGGATGGACCTCCCATTATCGAAAAGAGGTTTTAGGTAGGTGGTAGAGCCACGCTAAAGCTATTACTGGTTTCAACATGAATGGGCCGGCTCGTCCGGGATAGTAGCACCCTCTCGCAGAAAACCGACGTGAAGTAACAGTGCTTTGCATTGTTGCGTTTCGTTCGGTCAGTCAGAGCGCCGGATAACCCACCTCCCCTCCCCCTCCCCCCTTCCCCACTCCCGCTCCTTCAAACACAGGGTGGCAACGCACTTGTGACTCTTCTGTGGTAATCACTTAACATCAGGTGACCCACCTATTCGTTTGCCTCTTATGACGTAATAAAAAGCTGCGTGCAAACGCTTAAGTCAGCGAGATAATATTAGGTCTTTACCTATGAAATTGCCATTTTGTATGAAAAAATTTAAACAAATTTTTTTCATGTATTTTTTATTTGCATTAATCGAAGTAATCACCCATGCAATCAATGCATCTATGCCAACGCAGTGGCAGTTTATTGATGGCCTTCTTAAAGAAATCAGCTGGATGGGAGGCAACAAATTCTTCAAAGGCATTTTGTACTGCCTCTCGGGTATT